>APFE031654982.1:45424-80053 GCA_000404065.3 Pinus taeda
ATATGCTAAAATTATGGCAAGCAATGCTTGTCATACAAGCGGGCACCGTCGCATGTGAACGAGGGTTCTGTAAGAAAAATATGATCAAAGATATAAGGAGAACAAGACTATCAATTAACACACTTGATGCATTGATGCATATATCATTAATAGGTCCTAACACCACAGATGTGGAATGGGAACGAGTTTATGAGATTTGGCAAACTACAAAGGAAAGAAGACTCTTTGACAGGTGTGAATTATTACGTTACATGTTTTTTTACTTTGCACAAAGTTTATATATATAGTTGTCCTCTACTATATTTATATTTTTTATATGAAATTTTAACATTCTTTGTTTATTGATGGAATGTGGAATACAGGCATGAATAGTTACATTGATGATCACTGATGTAAAAAGAAATTAAAGATATCATTTGAAAGTTTTTTCATGTGTTGTTATTATAGGTTGATGGCACATGAAAAATGCCATCAAGGTTGAAAAAATACCGACTCTTACCAATCTTGTAGAAAATGTGGTAAAAGATGTGATGCCTTTGGATTTTATCATTTTGGTACTATGGCATATCTTTTCTCGCTTTATTCTTCTCAAGATGCATTTAAATACAAGGATATTTTTTTACACATATATGTGATTCCCTTCTTTATTTGGCTTTAATGCATAACTTTCGTGCAACATGAAGCATTTCATTTCTTTCATTGTCATTGGAGCAATGGAATTTAGAAACTTGCAAGTTGTGACATTAGTTTGGTGTAACTGGATTTTTGAGTAAACCATTATTTATGTATATGTATGAATTAATAATTTGTTTCCAAATGTATTTCTCTTATTGGATGGTTGGAAGTTGGTGGTACATTCTTATGCCTTTTTAAGGTGTCATATATTTATATTTTGTATCAAACATTATATTAGATAATGTCATAAATTATCTCTGAATTTGCATGGAAGTTAATCTTATTAGGCATTTAAATATTCATGTGGAATAATGTAAATTGTTGGATTTAAATGATAATTTAAATTTGTGAAATGGAAAACCATCAATCGTTTTACATTGGACTGATTATATACTTTAAATGAGCAAATTTCAAATGTTCAACACTTTTTATTGAAACCTCCACAATTGAGTTTTTTCAAATTTTGGTTTTTTTCTTACGATAAATATATGAAAATTTTTTAATCAAAACTTTATTAGTGAAGGGTTAATTTATTATGAGAACATCACTCTTGAAGGCCAAAATTTTTAATATAACGTTTCTTGATGGGAAGCATAAGGACCCAAAACGTCAAAAAAAAATTGTATGACGGGTAAAGAGAAATCCAAATTCCTACCCTGGTTATAAGGTCACTTTATTGGTATTTCACTCATAAGAGATGTCATACTCACCTAGTAGCTTCTAAACATCAATTGGAGAAATGGAAATACTCCATTCTAAACAAGGATTACATACACTACATACAGTGGTTGTCTTTGTCGTATAGCAAAGTGAATGTGGGATAACAAAAAAATATTATAAATTAAAAATGATATTTTTTGTGATATAGGATAATAAATGGACTATCCAACTAGGCTAATACAAAATATGATTTCCAATAACACTTTTTATTTCTAGTTTTATAAAAATTCGATTTTCATTATTCGCTGCTTCCAACTTTTATTTTCATTGTTCACTATATCCAACTGAATGGATTTTGTTCACTACATCCAATTGAATGAATTTTATAGATGAAATTAAAAAAAAACCCATTGTAATTATCTTGTTTCACCATTTATTTTCGCAACCACACTAGCATGAACGTGTTGAAGCCCTGGTTGACAGGAATCAAATATAGCACCCGCCTTTAAAAAAGGATGTGTACCAATGAAAATATAAAAAGGGAAGACATAACTATATTGTCTTAATTAATAAAATACCAGGTGGCACATATAACTATGCCACTTGTAATAACTTGGTCAATCCATTATAGGTCATTGTAGAAAAATGAGGAATGTAACGCGCCCACTTGTCCCATAGTCCACTCAACCTAGCCTACAGTCATTGTTCTTGTCTTGATTAATAAAATATCAAGTGGCACATATCGTTATCAGACTTGGTTTACTTTGTGAATTTTTTTCTTATGAGGCATAGCACTTGTCCCATAGTCCACTCAACCTAGCCTACAGTCATTGTTCTTGTCTTGATTAATAAAATATCAAGTGGCACATATCGTTATCAGACTTGGTTTACATGGTGAATTGTTTTGTTATGAGGCATAGCGAAAAAAGAAAGAGACCCAATGCACCCACTTGTCCCATGCTCCACTAAACTCAACATGCATGGACCACAACCTTGTGGAATCTACAATAATTTGAATCCAAAAAATGTATTTTATTCAGTAATTAAAAAATTGCAGAGACAATTAGATTTGGTTACAACCATGGGACTTCGGGGTTTTAAGCCAGGTGACAAGCTAGAATGTGGCCACTATATGGTTACAACCATGGAACTCTTAAGTTTAACGCATAGAGAAAACTCGAATCTAGTCACTTTTTGTTGCAACAAATAATGAAATCAAACAAAAATCAGAAAAATTGTGTCGTGTTTCAAATTTCTACCATGGAGTCAACCCATGAACAATCTCATTTGAATCTAGTGGCAAAGGTCACAAGAGCAGAGACAACATGGGAAGAAGGTAGGGATACATATTCCAAAAAGCTCTGCAATAGACAATTAAATCTCCATGAATATATTCAAAGTGGCTCATCCTTTTTTTTTTTGTAAATATAACTAATTCTATTATGGTACAAAAAGGTTACAGAGCCGGCATTACATTTGAGTTACATTTGCCACCGAGGGTCGGCAATCTGGACAAGAAGACATTGAGTCTGAGCCTGTGCTCAATGAGCTATCCGAGGACCTCAGACCATCGCTAAAATAGTGTTCAAAACAGCTAAAGTTGACCCATCCTCGCCCTGCTATCGCAGAGGAAGATTTACAGACTCTGTTCTTATACAAATTTAACTGTAGGACAGACGCTTGTTGATCATAACCCTTATAAACGCTATATAACATGACCATTACAGATTTACAGGCTAGAAGCCATGACAGAAAGACACTTAACAGACGCGGACACATAACTGACGTGTACAAAAACTGACTCATACCAATGACACGCTGTCAAACCTCTGGACGTCCACGCGGCATTCTCAGGTGTAAGGGCTTGGTGTCACCTCCACTGATGGCGGGATGAAGTGACCATCAGGTTCCTCCACCACCGGGCAGCCTGAGAATTCGGAATTGCTGGAGTCTGAGTGCTGAAGTGCAGAGCCGCCACCACTTGGGCCAGCAGCGTTCCGCGCCATTTCACTCTCGGCCTCCACAGGTTGAGATTGCTGCTCCCTGGTAGACGAAGGTGGAAGTGGAGCTGCTGGGTCGCCCGGCCTGTCATGGTGCTCGCATTTTTCAATGCGCACTGAGACGAAGTAAACTGCGTTATCCAGAATGCAGGAGTGCCTGAAGCGGGTGGCAGAATGACCTCTGAACGGGCATGCCATGGACCGCCCTCTGCCGCGCCCTCTTCCTCGTTGCTGTTGCGGGCGGGTGCCTTCTGAGGAGTCAGAGGATTGAGGTCCAGAGGCCCCAGACCTGGCTCTCGAACCCCCCCTCCTGCAGGCGCCCCTCTGTCGATCTCTCGGCATGTTGCCCTCTCAACGTTGTCAATGTTGCACTGGGGAAGCCGCGCAAGAGAGCAAACACAACAATTCTCCCAAGACCGAGTTCGGGCCGGCAAGAGAATGGTGCCAAGACAGAAAACAATCTAGGCCCGACCAGTTAACCAGGTGGTCCAATTCAAACAGACCTTGCGAACAATTCTGGGAGCCAAAGCATTCAGGAAGACTGCGCTATGGGCGTTCTGACTCCCCTTGCCTCTCAAAACCACCAGGCCACACCAGAAATCAACTAAAACGCTCAGGATGAAGCCTGGTTGCACAGAACCAGAGCTTCTCCCATCGGCACAACGAACCTCTCGGCACATCGATCCAGACCCCCTGTCAATTAAGCCTGTTGCATCATTGGAAGGGCGGTAATTAACGCCGGCCGGACGGATTCGAGAGCCTTCGGCCCAGATGTCACGAGGCGACGGCCACTTGGCTGTTAATGCGACCGTCCTCACCCATAAAAGCCTAACTAACACCCGCATCCGGGAGTAGGAGGTCCTGAGTTGCCAGAGACAGGCAATCATTCTGAAGTTGGTGGTCTGTTGTATCATTGAGCTTACCTGAGTAGGGGGAGCCATTCAGATCAACTCCTTTATTGGCTAAGTGATCAGCAACTTTGTTGGCTTCTCTCTTTACATGCTGGAAGGAGATGCTGTTGGGGCCTTTGAGCCTGACTTCCAGGGATTCTAGTCTTCTAAGCAGTCGCCAACTGGAGGCAACTTTGGTTGCAGGAGTTCCAGATTGAATTCTTATGGCGGCGTTGATCAGAATCTGGGAATCTCCTTCGACAATTAGCGAATAGAAACCGTGTTGATCTGCTATGCCTATACCTGTCCAAAGTCCTTCCAATTCAGCTGCATTGTTGGTGTCGTGCCCAATCGCGCCAAAGAAGATGTGCTGAATGTCCCCTTTGTCATTGCGAATTGCTCCACCAAATCCCGCTGGTCCCGGATTCCCCTTTGCTGCTCCATCAAAATTTATCTTGAAGGTGTTCAGGGTCGGGGGAGACCAATGAGAGGGGGAGACAGACTTGCGAGATGTCTGAGATGCGGTAGGGGAGAGATGGGAAACATGAATATCCCATGACTTCCATACACTTATCTCGTGGGGAGAAGACGGCCAATCTGAATCCTGCCAGGTCCGGAGCATTAGGGTCTCTTGAATGTTTTGCTTGAATAGAGTCCAGAGGATGTCTGGGGGGCGACTCTTACTATTGAAAACTCTATTGTTTCTTTCCTTCCAGATGGTCCAATAGAGAAAGCCAGGGATTAGGGTCCATAGAGTGCTCAGAAGGGGGCTTTGATAAGGCATTTTGGGCCAGGTTCGTAAGAGATTGGCAATGTTTGCTTGGCAGTTGCCTGATCTTTGTGTGCATCTATCGATGTTATCCCAGAGAAATCTGGCAAGGGGACAATATTCCATTAGATGAAGGATGGTTTCAGAGTGGAGTGAACAGTTTGGACATTGAGAGGGTCCTGTGAAACCTCTGCGTTGCAGGTTATCCCATGTCAGTATTCGATTTTTGCTCAGGAGCCATAAGAAAGTGGAGACTTTGGGCCATATGGGCGATTGCCAGATGTTGCTCCATAACTGATCTTTGTCATTGGTGTTTGGAGCGTATCTAATATTATAAGCCTCCTTAGTTGTGAAGACCCCTTTGATTGTGTGACCCCACCGTAATCTATCCTGTTTATCTGACTTTTTGATCTTCCTCTGTTTTAGCTCCTGCTCAATATCCTCATGAGATTCTCCCTGCCAGTTCTCCTGCCAGGTATGCACTGGCTTCCATTGTTGAAAGTCTGTGCCTTCAGTGGGTTGCCAAAATTGGGTGATGCTTTCCAAGTTGTTGCGCTGCATGTAATTTTGCCAGAGCGGTTTTTGAAAGATCGAGGCAAGTGGTGGGAGTTGCTGCCATGAGTCCTGCCAAAACCGCGCAGAGTCCCCTGCTCCAACGTCCCAGAAGCTGTTTTCTTGAATGAAGGAGCTTTGAAGGCTAGCAGCATTCCATATCAGTGATCCTAAGATGCTAGGATTGAATCGTATTAGATCAGCCCAATTACTTCCCGAGGCATATTTGGCTTGCCAAAGCTTCGCCCATGGGATGTGTGGTTTGACCAGCCAGCTCCACCATATCTTGGCGCCCATAGTGTTGTTGCTGTGGAGTGGGTCCCGGAGTCCCAGACCTCCCTTTGACTTTTGCTGGCACACTTCTGACCATTTTACTAAGGCCCATTTTTTATTTAGACCCGATGATCCCCATAGAAAGTTTCGTTGTAGATTACGAATGCCTTTCAGGACCCATTTCGGAGCAGCAAGAATGGAGAAGAGATAAAGAGGCATAGTTTGAAGCACCGATTTTATTAGGATCAAGCGACTGGCTATGTTGAGAGTCCTGAGCGTCCATGAGGATAGTTTAGCTTCGAGCTTGTCCAGGAGCGATTTCCAAGAAGATTGATTGAGAGCTGAGAGCATAAGAGGGGCACCAAGATATTTGGATGGTAGCGCTGCCGTGGAGAAGCCGAGGATGCGATTTATGTTTCGCTGAGTTGCAGGAGGCGTGTTGAAGAAGAAGAGTTGAGATTTAGAGGTGTTTATGGATGTGCCAGAGGCATCTGAGAAGAGATCAAGAAGAGCTTTGAATGATTTCGCTTCAGCTGAGGAGGGGTGTCCAAACAGCATTGTGTCATCAACAAATTGTTGATGCGAGGAAGGAGGTAGACCATGGAGAGCAATACCTTTGATGGTTTTAGAGGCGACAGCATGATGAATAAGGCGACTGAGACCTTCCGCCATTAGGACAAAAAGGAAGGGGGAGAGGGGATCCCCTTGCCTGATACCTCTCGAGGGGCGGAAAGGCTTTGAGGGAGAGCCATTGAGAAGGATGGAGAAGCTGGGCGAAGAAATGAGGTTCATTATCCAGCGAGTCCAAGTGGGACAAAAGCCAAAGGAAATAAGCATATGCTGAATATATTCCCAACTGAGTTTATCAAAAGCTTTTGAAAGATCAAGCTTCATGATCATACCTGGCTTTCTGAGAACTTTCAAGGAGTGAATAACCTCGTTGGAAAGTATGATACCGTCCATGATTTGGCGACCTTCGACATAACCAGTCTGCTCTGGAAGAATAAGAAGAGGCAAGAGGGGTTTGAGTCTATTGGCGATGACTTTGGATATGAGCTTGTAAATGACATTGCATAGGGCAATGGGACGAAATTTGTCTGGCGTATGAGCTTCCTCCCCTTTGGGAACGAGCGCAATGAAGGTGGAGTTCAAGGAGGGGAGGAGCCAGTGCATGGTTCGGGATTCCTCTACCAGATCCCAGATTTCGCTACTTATTAGATCCCAAAATTCATGAAAAAAGTTAGCTGTGAATCCATCTGGACCAGGAGCCTTACCGTCCTTGAGCTGCGCCATCGCATCCTCTACCTCTTGCTTGGAGACCGATTGTAGAAGGCTTTTTTTATGATCTTCTGTAATGAGTTTGGGAATATGCCTTGTAATCTGTAAGATGGCCTCCGTCCTGCTTCTTGTAGCCTCTTTGAGAATATCTTGAAAGTGATCTCTTAGCTCTGTTTCCATGTCTTCATGCTTTTCAAGTTTCTCCCCCTGGCTGTTGTTGATGAAGGCAATATTATTAGTCATTCTTCTCTGGATGGTAGTGCGGTGGAAGAATTTGGTGTTTTTTTCCCCTTCCTTGAGCCATTTTACTCTGGACTTTTGACGCCAGAGTATTTCCTCTTGCGATCTTCTTGCCTCTAGGGTTGTCCAAAGGTTGTGTTCTTGTTGGGCTAGTTCTTCTGTCCTCCCTTCTGTAATGATGATTTGTTGGAGAGCCTTCATGTCCTGTTCTAAATTTTTTCTAGACTCTGTGATATTTCCAAAATGATTTTTGTTCCAGGCCTTCAACACTTGCTTAAGGTGCCTTAGTTTTTGCTGAAATATGTACATTTTGGCACCTGCAGGGGGCGCGAAGGTTTTCCATGCGGTCTGGACTGTTTCCCTGAAGTTTGGGTGACTGGACCAGAAAGCTTCGTAGCGAAAAGGTCTATTGCTTGGTTTCTCGGGTCTGGTCCATTGCAGCATGATGGGCCAGTGATCCGATCCCCCTTGAGTCAGAATGGAGGCTTGGAATTCGCCCCCCAGATGTATGGCGCAGTCTGAGAGTAGAAATCGATCAAGACGAGAGGCAATGTGGTGGACTCCTCTGCGTTTGTTCGTCCAGGTGAAGGTCCCGTTTGAGGTTTGCATATCGATGAGAGAATTTGTGCTGATGAACTCCCTGAAGCTGGTGCTGTCGTCTTCTAGTTTCCTGCGTCCTGCTGTTTTTTCTTCCAGGTGCGTGATGATGTTGTAATCGCCACCACTGATCCATAGTGGGAATCGCCTGGAAGAGTTCAAATTTGTTAGCGCCTCCAGCGCTTTTATTTTGAGCTGTGTGTCTTGAGGAAAGTATGTATTGGTTAGATGGCCATGAATATCTGTACCAATGAGATGAAAAGTGGCCTGAATGAAATACCGGGTTGCCTGGAAGTCTTGCATATGAAGGATCTGCGGATTCCAAGCTATGGAAAGTCCACCTGATGCCCCCATTGCATCAATAGAAATGGATTGGCTTCCACTCCAAGTCTTACTAAAGAGCTGCTCTATGGCTGTGATGGAGCTCTTAGTTTCTTGAAGAAATATTATTGCTGGTTTTTCAGACTGTATCATGCTTCTTAACATTCTATGTTTTGCAGAGCTGTTGAGCCCTCTCATATTCCAGGAGATGAGCTTCATGAGGAACTGTGCGGTTGGGCCTTATAAAACCTGGTTAATTTCGGGAATCTCCCTGATTCCATTAATTGTTCACCTAAGATGATGGTTCGCTGCAACTCTGTTTTGCGTCCCCGTTTCTTAGTTTCTTTTAAGATTTTCCTTCCATCCCAGGGGCTACCTGCCTGGACTCCTAGGCATTTTTTGTGCTGAGCTTTGTTTAGTACTACCTCCAATCTGTCTATATCCCTAGGGTGTATGTTGGTGTAGGCTTTCTTCTTGCATGCTTCCTCCAATTTGAGGATGTCCAACCCTTCCAGACTTACAGTTTCCATGTCTTCCTCCATGTTGATGGGAACATTCAGTTGATCTGCCATTGCTTCTTCATGTAGGCTGAGAGCGAGGGCGGCGTCTAGTTCCATATCTGAGATCTGTGGATCTTTTTCTGCCATTGGTATTTTTTGCTTTGACTTTAGAGGAGCTCCTATTATCTCTGAGGCAGATAGGCGTTGGGGGTTTTGATGTACTATGGCCTCATGCATGGGGGGCGGAGAGGCAAAAGAGCTTGGATTGATCTGAGGATCAGAGTGGTCCTTAGGAGTGAGGATCTGGAATCTGTTCAAGGTGTCAAGCTTCGAATGGCTGGAGGAGGGATCTTTCTGGGGTTTTGGAGAGGAGGGGGCAGCATTCGTCTTTTTAGCATGTCTTCGGCGCTGGGGGATTTTGACAAACCCATCGGAATCTTGAACAGGCTCCTTAGCTGTGGGCTGGCTTTGGACATTCAGAGGACATTCCCTAAACAAGTGCCCATGTTGATGGCATTTTCTACAGCGGAAAGGAATATGTTCATAGTCAAGAGGTTGAATCCATTCATAATCATCGTGATATAGGCTTACCGATTCCGCAAGGGTCTTTTTGAGTTGCAGCTGGACGCAGATCCTAGCATAGGAAGTAGATCCTCGCCTCTTTGTCTCCTCAGCAGTCTTGAGGAAGGTTCCAATGCTGTTGCCGATATCTTGTAGAGTTTCTTCTTTCGAGTATTCCGTGGGTAAAGAGTACATGCGGATCCATACCAGCACCTGACTTAGGTCTTCTGTGTCTGGATTGAATCTGGGTTTCCAGTTCCGCAGGAAGAGACCCGCTGAATTGAAGAAATAGGGGCCACCTTCAAATACTCTGGTTTTATCTTCTAAGCAGGTAAAGATAACCGTGAAGAAACCTTTAGGGCCCATGAGCACCGAGACATGCCCTTTAGGCTTCCATTTGGAGGCGATCCACCCGTACATGGCTTTTTCTGTAGGCCAGAAGCCCAAAAATTTTCCGATGAGTGCATGATCTGACATATATTGTATCTCGCCATTGATTCGTTGGCTTGGCAGTTCCACTCGAATTCTCTCTGGCGCTTTGGGGATGCATGTTGTAGATCTTGTCCTTGTCTGAGTCGTGTTAGGACTCTCTGGCATTTCTTCATCAGTCTGTACTGTTTGATCTGGATTTTGTGGCTGTTCAGAGTTCTGTGTTGACTCAGAGAACAGATTCGCGGAGGCCTGTGTCTTTTCGGGCGCGCCGTCAGCAGGGATGAGGATGCGCGTAGGAGGGGAAGGCTGGGTGCCCGCCCCTCCCATTTGGGAGGACATATTGCGCTGAGTAGTCAGACGCTGTCAGCGTTACCGGTATCGTTTTTGCAATGAGCACTGTGTGGCACCCGTGAGCAAGGAGCAGGTCTGCGCATTGGCAACCAGTTGCAGAGCTCTGCTAGGGTTTTTTCTGGTACATTTATTTTGTTACTTTATTAATTTTTCATATAAAGTGGCTCATCCTTAGAATACAAATAAAAATATTATTGAAACAATCATATCTCTAAGTTATTGTTAGAAATATCACTTGACACACATAGAGATAGTTTTTGTATTGCGTCGGGGATGTTGTCAAGGAAAAGTCTACTAAGGTCAAGCTTTAGGAAGGTGTTTTTCTGAAAGGCTAGATGCAAAAACCCTTCAACTTTATTTTCGTTTTCTTTGGTTTCTTTACCCGGGGATTGTTGATCATCACGGGAAGGCTTTTTTTATATATCAAGTGATTTTCATTGATTTACTATAGTTCAAAGAGTTGTGTGACAAATTTGTAGGAAATACTTTCCTTTTCTACTTCTTTATTGACTTGAACCTCCATGGTTGCCTACAGTCACATCAAATTCTAGTTTAGATAATAATTTAGATGTATTTCAAACATTCTACTATCTCTATCCATTAAAGAAGCATAACATACCCTCGTAGATTGTCAATGGACATTGTCCATGCCTGAGGGAGTTGAAAGAGAGAGTTGATGGAGTGATGACCTTCAATTCCTAGCATAACTTCAACTCAATGTGTGCCAAATCTTGGTGATCCTATAGGATACTTACCAAGAAAGGACAAGTCCTCACACTAATCAACCAAAAAGGCTAGAAGAAAATCATTTGGCTGCCATCAGAGGACACCATTGTGCAGGTTATAGAAGGTTAAATTTCTTAACCAATGAAAACCTCAAATATGATGAAAATTGTTTTATTTTTGCCTCTTATTTTACACTTTTTCTATAAATTATATACATATCATCCCTTTTTCACAACTTAGTTTTTAACTTTAGATGGATTTTTTAAAATTGAATCCTTATCTTCTAGTTCACATGTGGATTTAAAGTGTGATCCAAGGCCCATGAATGATTTTTGGAAGCCCCTCGTTCATCCGTCTCATCCAACAACTCCTCCCTCTATTGGATTACTCCTGGAAAGGACTCCTGGCTATAGGAAATGAGAACATGTTATTAGTAACCTTAAAGTAATGAAAATTGGCTATCTGGTGGTAGTTTCTTAATCATCAAGAGGTTTAGGGGATAATTCAACTAAGGGGTGAAAGATCCTATCTAGGGGAATATTATCACCTAATGTTTTTCCCTGGGAGAAAAACGACAAATAAATAATATCTACAAATAGTTTATATGTTTTATGTCTAAAGAGATTAGTTCTCAACATTAGTTAAATGCCTCTTTGTATCAATACATAGAAAGGTGTTATCGAACAAAGGTGTTGTATGCAGGGCACCTGTAGAATAGTTTTTCTCTCACCTTTGAGTTGATGAACATACAAATATTGAGGGACTAGTTATGTGTCTAGTATAACTTCTGCGTTATTCTTCTAGAAGCCGAACAATTAGTTTCTATGAGTTTTTTATTGGTAACTCTTTCTAAGTTAACTAGGAGTTTAGCTTTATTCTTTGATATCAGTATAAGTAGTTCTCATACTTCCTAAGATGTTATATGAAATGATAGGGGTAGAAGCTTGACCTTACCCGTACCCATGAATTCAGTTTACTAATATTTCTAATTCATAGAACACAATTAGATCATAATTGAAAAGAATGTTTTAGCAATAAGAATAGTATAATTATTTACTTGTGATCTTCATACTTTGGTCCAGTGATGTAGATGGAAAGCCATGTGATGCTTGTGATGTAGATGAAGAGTCCTCAGAGACATCTCCTTTAGTGGTGGTTCTCTTTTGCTTCTCCTTTGTTGGTGGTTCTTAGAGCCAAATACAACAATGTGTTATCTTATGTTGGAAAAGAGGCAGCGAGGAAAGGATGAAGTGGTGGAAAGGTGGAGAGGTAGTTTGAAGGAAAATGACAAATGTGAATGTTCATGGAAGATGACATCTGAAAGAGCCATGAACATAGTAGAAGGCGAAACATGTAGGAGTTTCTCTCTCTACTCGACATGACACAATTTGACATGAAACTTTGGTTAAAGTTTTTGTTTCTTTGAATTAATAGTCAAGACATAACCAAAGGTAAGGATCTTCTTGTCTCCCCTTATCATACTTTGGATAAAAACACTTTGAATATCTAACTTTTTAGTCAGACTTTGGATAAATATTCTTTGTATATCTAACATTGGCGTGGGAGACATGAAGTTTCCAATAAGAGGTTGAATTGAGACATTGCTTAAAATTTTGGCGTAGCCAAATTGCCACCAAAAACTTTGGTTAAATATTTGTACTCAAGAGAAATGCTTGGTCAAAGAAAGGTTTAATTGTGATTCAATGTTCTATAAATTGCAGTGCTGAAGTTAGGACTAATAATGTGACTTATAATGCAATTTCACCTCAAAATTAAAGTCATATTTAGAATCATGAGTAAATAAATTCTATCCAAGAACTATGTTAACTGTAAAATATGAACATAGGGTTGGTTCATTTATTTGTATGGTAATGAAACTGCTAAAAGCTTGGATGTATGTTACTTCTTCATGTTCAAATATTTTAATGGGGAATTGTTTGTAATGAATATCCAATAAGATATATATTATTATATCAAGAATTAAATAATATTATTGGTATAAGGAGGTGGTAGGATCATAAATATTTGTTGTAGCAAACTTTCTCTATATGTAGGAAACACCAATGCATTAATTATTGTAATAATAAATCTCATATTAGTTTATATATTTATCTTTCATGGATTAGCCAAAAGTTATAATTTTAATTTTATATTTATCATGAGTATTAACATATATATTATAAAATTAAAAGTAATATATGTGTAGTTTTAATAACATAAAGAAGATCCATAATTAAGCCTTTGAGGTCATTAATCAGGTTATCTATTTCAGATTTTGTCTAAAAGAAATATATGGTAGTTTAGGGCTATATGCATGACTCAACATCCCAAAGCAACAACTTTTTCATCCAAAAAACATGGCTAAGAGACCCATAGCCTGTGCAGGAAAACATTGAGTACATTTTGATATCAGAATTTTGGATAAAAGATTCCTTCTCTAGCGATTGTTTGTGATTAAAGGTCCATTTAGAAAATATGAACCAAGAAATCAACTCATAGCATGCAAGTATATAATATTAGGATATATACCATGAGTTGGGACCTACATTTCATCCTTATGTTGCAAAACCTCCATGTGGGTCATACATGGTGATGTAGGCCTTATGCATGGTATAATGTAATGTACTAATATTTATCTCCAAACAATGGTTAGGACCCTTGGGGCTATAGATATTGTGCAAAGTTCGAAATTAGGACCCATATTCCACTCATACGACAGATATTTATTTTCAAAATGTGTGTTGGCTTTCGGTCCTATGGTTGGCCTAGGTTTTCTTAAAGCCTATTTTAAGGCTTAATATCTTCATGTCATTACTTGTATCATATTGTATCCCTCAGGGTCCATCCATGGTCCAAATAATCTAATATTATTGCATATATCCTACTGATAGGAAAATATTTTTTTTCATGGTATACAAGGTTGCTTGCTTCCACGTGCTTACCCCATTTTTCATACAAAAATCAATTTACGATAGAATACATTATTTTTAATTCATAAATAAATATTAGGATTCCAATAACCTTCACTGGTTCATAAAATTTTGAAATTATGCATATATTCCATTGGCAAAAAAAATATTCAATAAATCCACTTTTGTGGTATTCATAGAACATATTCACCCCCATGATTTTTATGAATTCATAAAGTATATTCATTGTACATGGATGCTAAACATAACCCTAATTACCATCTCCCACTCATATGTAATGCTACATCTATAGGGCATATGTCATTTTTTAAGGCCTCGTGCAAGCCAATGGGTTCTAGAAGTACATATCAATTAATAATTTCTTGAATTTCATCCGTAGAAAACAATTATCTCTACCATACCAATCCTTCAAATGTAGAAGTTTGAAATAATTTCTTTATCCTTTATGAAGGGAAAAAAAATCACTTTATAATATGTGAAGTTCTCTATCATGTTATGGGTATCCTACGAGATATAAAGAGTTATTTAAGGACATAATATCATGATATTATTTAGTATATGATAACGAAGTTGCCAGGACATGTTATTTGTGCACAAATCCTCAAAATAATATCCATGTCCCACTTAAAGGATGGATATTTCCTTTACAACACATGTGAGGTGCACTAAGGTACCATGATAAAACAATGATTGCAAGAATAATATTTTTAGGGCATAATGCCATTTTTCATCCCATCACATAAACAAGGAATTCATAACCATCCTTGCCACACAAACCTACACCAAAAAAAGATCACTTATAGGGCACATATCACATGTAACACAATATGTGAGGTGGTATAGTGCTTTGTGATCAACCATGATCCATGAAAGGATATTTTGGGGTCAAATACAATGAATGTCATGCCTTACAAATAAACAATACTATGATACTCATCAATATTATCTTATAACTTAGGCTAGTGGATGCTAAGGAAAATTGTAATGGTCCAAACTTTTCTTAAAGTGTATA
The DNA here is from genome assembly GCA_000404065.3 of Pinus taeda. NCBI lineage: Eukaryota > Viridiplantae > Streptophyta > Pinopsida > Pinales > Pinaceae > Pinus > Pinus taeda. The sequence goes on from APFE031654982.1 coordinate 60,192, forward strand.
AACTATGACAAATCTTATTAATTCTCTAAATGAAGAATAAAAAGTGTTTCGTGATTTTGTTGTAAAAATATTCAAATTTACAAGCAATTTAATTTACTTTTAGAAACTTTTATATATTTTTAAATTATTAACCCAATGGTGAAATTTAGCCCCAAAATAATCCTTACAACACACATACCACTAATTGGACAATATTCACTATATTACGGCTTTGTGGTGATGCAAGGTGACATGCACGGTTGACTATGTAAAGCATGTTTAGAGTCCTAAATTTTCTTTCTTGTCTAAATGGAATATGTTTAAGATATTGAGATTGATTCATGGTTAACATAGAACAAATATTCCCTCAAAAGGGTATGTGTAGTTTTTTTGGACTATGAAAAGATGATGAGACATAGATTCATTTGTAATTACCTTATATATTGATACTTATACTCGAAACATGATCAATTTTTTAGTAATCATCTCTGATATGCAAATTATTTTCATGATGCGCATATCATAGTAATAGGAAAAGGAAATGATTTCCAAGATCTAGCAGTAGTTTGGGGCATTTTTCATGGCTTTGTTGATGGTGTTAAATAATCTGCCAACACTAGGGGTTCTCCTCAATGTGATGTACCAATTAGGCCTCACACCAATTGGGATACAAACTCCTTGTATATATCGGCCCAGAAACCATTATATGTGTTTTTCTCTTGGATATTGAATGAAAAGATAAGTGTGAGACCAAATGTAATATGTTAGAAGATTGAGGATGAGAAAAAATATCCATTGATAGCTTGTAGAGAATGATATAAGAATACAACATAAACATCATGAGAAATAACATGCCTTAATGAAGCATCAAATAGTTAAAACTAACTAAGACATACACAAAGGGAAAGTATTAGCAATCAATTTCAACTTAGTTCATAATTAACTGCTAACTAACATTGCATTAAGAGCAAATGTACAGATCCAACACATATGCTACATGAAAATGAATCAATTCATAAACATGTAACCAATGTGTAAACCACATACATGCATAATTGAAATATCATATAGCCAATATAACAACAAAGGTATGCATGGGAATAAATGCATGAATAGAAAAGCTTCAAATTAATGTTCTCCCCCATTTGAATACATGTACAACAAGCTCGTCAAAATCCAAGAATGAGATGAAACAATTTCATATCATCTTTAAAAAAATGCTACCCTCACAGTCACCCCACCTATAGGCTACCAATATAAAATGCTTTCATCTCCTCATGCACAAAGTATCAATCCTATTACTAGCCTAGCTTAAGTGCTAAAATATTTTTTGAATGATGCATGACGTTACATTTATAGAAATAAGGACCGTAACCTTTCAGCTTATCCTGTGACTTTTGGTCTCCCTCGGGACTTTTAAGCTTCCAAATTGACTCTTCATCACCCATAGGAATTTTAGACTTCCAACATGACTTTACAACTTCTATGTGACTTTTGATATTCCCCTTTTATCCTTTTCCATAATTTTTGTATTTTTCATGAATGAAAAAAAAAATTATTTTCAACATGATAATGAGAAACTCCATGCACTTTGGATATGGGAACTTGACAATGTATTCTTTGTGCCACGCCGTCACCTTGGCACTCCGTTGACTATTCAACGATTGCCACATTCCTCCAACACGTAACAATTCCAATCTTGTAAACACATAAACATAAATCAAAATACAATATGAACATGCTTTAATAGGATATGAAGAAATTATTACGAATAATAATTGATTGAGATAATGAATGTTGAGAAGCAAAGAAAATTTCATAGCATTGAATTTTTGATGTAACGAACTCCTTGGCTCAATTTTCCTTCACCCTTGTGGCATGGTTATCAATGCTACTCATTTACTGATTTGTGCACAACCCTGAAATGATCTCTAAATGCTTTGTCTTTCTAGTGCACGGTCATACTCTAATCCTAATGTTCAGGACTTCTACCCTTATATATTGCACTTGTGATTTAGTTTCTTGATTGCTAGTGTTGTAGTGTTACCTTTTGTCACATATTTTTAATTAATTTCTTCAATGCACTATATTATATTTTATTCAAATATTCCTTAAAGTTCATTTCTACATGCTACTTCAGGTATGATTGTTCATTATCTGTTAACTAGCGATAGTGGTTTACCTCTTGTGGTGGAATTTTGAGGTAATGTAGTTTGAAACATGACTTACATTACATTATTGAGCATAACCTTAGATGTTTAGTGCATTTTCTTGTGCCACCAACACGCATTTACATAACCTTCCATATTTATATCACACCATTGAAATTAATTTTAAAACTCTAGGTCTGAGAAATACTTTCTTCTACAATCCTATTGCATTGTTCCAACATTGTACACTTATATGGAATCTTTAATTATAGTGCATAGTCGCGTGTGACCTCATCATCATGTATCAATCCATTAAATGTATATTTTATTGCTTTATCATAGCGCATTTCCATATCTACATATGTCTTAGTACAGAAATTTCAGGTAGATTGTGATATATTGTTCCCATCGCAACAAATTGTATTACTCTCCCCTCATTCATTTTTATCAATTTATCTGGATTGTAGTAATTCATATCCTTCATTGCTAAGCCTTGTTGTAATATATATTTAGTTTTCCCTGGCTCAACAACCTAGCATATGCCTTGGTGGATTATCTTTTCACATCTATGTGCAATTGTTTGCATTTATTTGTATAGCCCTTCAACTCATACTTTTGGAATGTGCTCATGCAATGAAAGTATTGAGGGAACTATTTCAAGTGTCAGCACATGATATAATGTCAAATATTTGACCATCGAAGAATAAGAGTGCATGTTGTGCTACCACTCATCGAAAACATGAGTGTGGGGCACTAAAAGAGTTCATAAGCGTAAGGGTTTATGCCTAAAGATTACATCAAATGAGGTTCTCAAGGTTCACCGGGTAATCAGTGAAAAGACCCTAATTAATCAAAAGAAGGAACTAGTGTAATCAGGGAGACAACCTTGTTACTCAATGGATAGACCAAGATGTTGTTGTCGTGTTGAGTGTAAAACATCCTTTACCCCATAATCCTAACAAATTCATTCCTAAGTATGGCCCCAAATCAAAACAACTAGTAGATGTACATGTTAAATAATTCATGTTATCAATTAGGAAACATAACGGTTTTCATCAATATGTTGTCTATAGGTTATTCACGTATACTTTTGAAGCAAAATCTACAACGTCATAGTTTTCTCAACCTGCTCAAAGTATCATGTCTTGGGGCCATTTTGAAACTTCCTTCTTGGAAAAATTTGAGGATGAAAAAAATCCAGTGTTATTGGTCATGAAACTATCTAATAAGAGGATGGAAACTAAGGAAATAATAAAGTATTTCAATGTAAGGTTTCTTGCAATGAAAAACAAAATTCCCAAGTTTCCATGCCCATCGAAAACCTTGACATTTCTTATTATGTAAATTATTTCCCTAACAATATTTCCATGTGGGTCAAAAGAGCCCAAAGGACCACCTTTTAGGTGACATTTGATTAAGCTCTAGTTATCCAAGAATACATACTTTACGTTAAGACTAATGCAGAGAACCTAAGTGTTCAAGCTTCATCCTCTAATAAGAAACCCGAAACAATGTCTAAATCACTTGCAAAAAAGAAGGATCAATCATTCCTTAATATTGAAAGTCATCAAAAGGTCATTAATAAGCTGTTTAATGTAATCATTGACTGAAAAAATAATTTAGCAAAAGGACCACTTAATAGGGAAAACTTTAGACCGCCATTTAGGAAATGACTCTAAAGAAAATCTACGCCCCCTGATGAAGGTCAAGGTATTGAATGGTTAGGAAATATATTACCAACATTAATCATAGGAAAATTGTCTACTTCTGATGACAATGAGTTAGAGAAGATTGAAGATAAAAATGAGACAGAAGAGGAAAATTAGCCACATCCAACCATTGGTAATTTTTTAGAAATTCATAATCTATTTGAAGATGATTCTGAGACTATTACTACAAATCGACACCCCTATAAAACATGTAGCAAAAACCTAGCTGATAATCGAGATCCCTCTTGTTTAGATATGCAAATAAATTATTAAAAAAAGGGCTAGAAAATGTACAACAATTGTCTTATTTAAATATAGAATATGATCCAACTAAATACCTTTAGAAATTAAATTCCGACATTTCCCTTTTTGAGTTACCTTAATTCCTTATAATTTAATAGAATATTCAACAACATATTGCTAAATATTCTCATAAAAATGAGTTCTCTCATAGTGGGAATATGGCGAGTTTTGATATATCTTCCTTTAATCATGTTTATATCATGCAATGCCCTTCAGATAGTTATCCTCCATAGAAGAATAAACCACCTCCTTTCTTTCTCAGTTTTGAAATATTTAATTAAATGTTCATAATTTCATGATTCACTCTCGAGCTTCATCCAAAATTATGTGTCTTTCCTTTTTCATGGAAATTTATGCTCACATGAAACCATCTAAAGTAAAAATTATGTAGCCTCACAAAACCAATGTCAAGGTTGTTGGAGAATTAACTCATGATCTGACTAGATTATTTTCTAATCACATATTTTATCAAAAAATTGGTATAATGATTGAAAACATACCAAAGGCTTATGGCTTGTTCTTGACACAAGATTAGATGAAACAATTAAAAGGATACATGGACATAGATTTGACTCATTTATTCTTACCCTCGAAAGGTGAACCTAAAAATATCAAAGTTAATAGAGAACACTATATGAAACATGTTTCTACCGATATTGATGGTCCAAATCAACCAAGCATGTTTAATGATTCCTTAACTATTGACTCATTTTTCATAAATGTTTATGATGAAATTTCCCCTTTCAGAAATTTACTGCAGCAATATGAACTCATGTAAAGAAATAAATTGGTGACAATTGACGATATGTTACTTGATGTCAATACTATTAAAAATCATTCGAAAAATTAACTCTAATCATTGTACTTTGATGTATTTAAGTCAAAAGAGGGCTTTATTGTTGAATGTTTAGTTCTTGAACCAAAAGGTAATAGAATTTGTATTTCTTGTAAATTAGAATTTGAATGCACTAATAATATTTCAACATATGAGGCTCTTATGTAGGGCCATAAAAATGATATTTACCTTGTAATTCAATGTTTGAGGCTCTATGGAAACTCTGGAACTATTTTTAAGCAAGTGTGTAATGTTATGCATTGTATTTCAACTCGCTTAAGGAGATATGAAGATGAGGTATGGAATCTGATTTCTAAATTTGAGCTTTTAATATTACTTATATTTGTATATATCTCACCCAATAAACTAATTTATTAGCCAATATAGTTTCTAGAATAATTCTTGTTGAAGGTTTTGAGTTGGACTCTTTTTCTATTGAATTAATTTTTAGACCATCTATCCCAGATAACATTACTAATTGGTGTGTCTTTAACGACAATGAGTTGATAATGGATTTCCTTCATTCATATGTTAGTTTCTAGGATGTTTTGATCGATGGAACTACTTATGAAGAGAGTCTTCACAATTTCTCACAAGTACAAGTACAATTTCTAATCTGTTGAACATAAACTTTTGAGAAAACTTTCCTACCAAAAAAGATATTGATTTGATTTGTTTTTTCAAGGAATATAAGGACATATTCACTTGCACATATGATGACCCCAAGACCTTTGACCCCAATGCAATGCAAAATGCAATCCCTATAAAACCACAATGTAATAGAATTAAGTAAATTGTAGCATTGTCTCTAACTTCCTATAAAAAGTGAACTTAATAATCTTTTGGTAGCCAAAATCATTTTCCCTATCGACCACACACAATGGGTAACAAGCCTAGTTCTAGGTAGGAAAAGGAATGGTGACATTAATCAGTGTTGCCTTTAAAAATTTAAACGAAACTTATGATAAGAATAATTTCCTGGTTCCTCCCATATACTTGATCCTACAATGGGTTTTTGGCTTTAAAATGTTGTCTCGTTTAGATGGCTTTTCAAGTACTACCAAGTTATGGTAGCTCCTACTGATAATCTTAAAACTACCTCCAGAACTCCAAGGGGAACCTTCGTGTACAGGGAGATTCCTTTTAGTTTAATCAATGAGTTTGTTGTAATCTATTTATACAATCTCACTAATTATTCCAAAAGGAAATATGACCACTAATCATACCTTATAAATGTATTTGAAAGATGTAGAAAATTCGGTACGTCACTGAACCCCAAGAAGTCTATTTTTTTTCTAACTAAGGGAAAGCAACTTAGATGTGTTTTTTCCAAAAATGGGATAATGATTGATCTTGAAAGAAATCAAGCCATTTATATTATGTCACCTCCCACTTCTAAAAAGCTTATTTAGTCCTTCCTCACAAAGGTCAATTTTTTCATATCATTTTTCCTTAGTTTCTCTAAAATTGTTAAACCACTTGAAGACTTGGTGAAGAATAACTCTAACTTTAAATGGGGGTATCAAGAAAAGAAATCATTTTTCATAATCAAATAAGTTACCTTTGAATCTCCTGCTTTAATGAGCCCATACTTCTTCAAATATTTACACTTTATAGTTGTTATTTTAATACTTCTTATGCTACTATAGTTGCACTAAAAAATGAACTTGACCATCAAATTCCTATTTCTTTTATGACCTATTCCTTCAAGGGAAAAGAAACAAATTACTCATCAGTGGAAAAATAAGTATTTTTTGTCTTTAAATCAGTTAAATGCTTCAAGTCTTACGTGCTAAAATCTAAAACTAATGTTATTATTCCCTACCCAATAGTAAGAAATATGTTTTTACAAAAGGGGCAAGGTGAGAAAAGAGCACATTAGATGATACTCTTTTAAGAGTATGATATTCAAATAAAAACTACAATTTTTTTTAAGGGTCAAGGTCTTTGTAAACTTATCGTTGAGTCTATTAATTCACCAAATTAGGATCCATGGTCTAATGATGAAGTATCCTTATTGGAAAATGAAGTTTGTGTGTGTTTAATGACCCCAATTCATGGTAGACTAGTATCAATTTTTTCGTAATAATTGGTATATATCCAGCTCATTTTGAGGAAAATAAAATAAGAGAATTAAATATTAAGTCATATCCTTTCCAATTGATAAATGATGTTCTCTTCTGCAAAAATTTCGATGGGGTACTACAAATTTGTTTACAATAGGCAGATTCTCAAAAGGTTCTTCAAGAACTCCTTTTTGGTCTTGTCAATGGTAATTTTGGTGTAGATACCACTATTCATGAGGTACTAAGAGTTGGGTACTATTGCCGCACATTATTCAAGGATTCGCATGCTCTCGTACCCTATTTTCCCCCTTTTTCCTCTAAGTGTCAAAGCTTATTTTCAACAATCGGGCTTAGACATAACTGGTCTTATGAACCCTACCTCATTACAACAACATTAGTGGATGGATCCCCTTTACAAGTGGTAAATTTTAATCAGGTAATATCATTTCTAGACACTAATATTATGACTGATATCAGTGTTCTAGAATCACTTGTTTTTTATAATGCATAGTATTTTTCTTCTCTTGACTGAGATTATTATGCTTTACAAAAGTGGGCTAAAGTCAAATATTTAATGGATTATTACCCTGGGGGGAAATGGACTCGCAAGCTATTTTTAAAAAAATCATAAGAAACATTAAAAGGCCCATGTTTGATGATTATAAGAATTGGCATAGTACCTTTCTTAATGCATTATGGGTTGATATGGTAACTGCAAAAACTTCCATTAGAAACTCTCCATTTTTCATTGTTTATGGTAGAGAAGCAGTACTGCCTCCACATGTATTTTTTCCTTATTTACAGTAGTCTCAAAAGTTAGAGGAATTTGAATGTCTGGGCATGAAAAATATAAATAATTCCCTACTCATGTTAGAACAAGAAAGAGAGAAATCTTTGAATAAGTTTCACCAACATCATCAAACAATTAAATGATGGTTAAAATAATCCTCTGATAGAAACTTAGAAGTAGGTGTTCTAGTACTCAAGTGAGATAAAGCACTTGAAGAGAAGGGAAAATATACAAAGTTTCAAAAGTTCAGAAATTTTACCGTCTATGGTGATTATGACCAGGGGATGGTTTTCACTACACTTCTACAAGCCTGAACATGTCACTTGGGTCTTGAAAAAATAATGGCATATTGAAATGTTTCATGTTATGTTGAAGAGACGGTCCCTGCTATTCAATCTAGAGAGAGAGCAGTTGGGGGCAGGACCTATTTGGGTCAGAATGCCTGGACTGTCACTTCAATTCTAGATTGAAGATGTCTTTAGATGTATAAGAGATTATCTAGGTGTTTTTTTAGAATATGATAAATCATTTTTTGAATCTGGCAAGATGGAATATGCTCGCATATTATTGTGTCTTAATACCAAAGAGGGGCTGGTGGAAAGTCCGAAGCTACAATGGTAGGGTATCATTAGGCTACATAAATTAGACTATGAAGGGGTTCCTTTTAGATGAAGGAGGTGTCATGAAGTTGGACACCTATACAACGATTTCCCCTTTCTTACCAAAGATAAGCCAGTAGTTGATTCGATGGATGAGAAGGAAGGGAATAGAGATGGGTCAATGTCATGCACCAGACACCTCAAAATAACCCGGCTCATTTTCGAAGCGGGCATGACATGGACAAAGGGAAGAACCCTTCATCTTCTCATCCTCCATTATTGTGGGTAGCTAGATCTCGTGCAATTGCAACTAGTCCCCATCCATGTACTGATTTCTCTTTCCCATCTCTTGATTCATATAATTTGAATGATCTTGTTGTATCTTGTCTTCATCAGATTATTGGGATTCATTTTCTATTGCATGTCCCTGGCCTATGTCCTTGTAGGTTTCCCGGCTCCTTATCCTACCATTCTTGTAGTATCTCAAGTCGTTATGCTTCCTAGGGTGGATACCTCATCTGAATCTAATACCAGCCATAGATTTAATATGTGGTCCCTAGCTAAGTGCTCCATGGTAGTGGGTCGAGGTATAGGTCTATCACCCCCACTGATAATGCCTAAACCATCCTGAGGTAGAAAATCCTATATATTAAAACCATGCATAAGGCTAGTATGGATGTTCCTAAAGGAAGACAATTATCACTTGATGGGGTTCTTAGAGCAAGCGAAAACCCAGAACCAATTTCTCGATGAAGTGATATGCTTCAGTTGTAGGGGGTTAGCTAGCCCCATAGAAAACCTAGCCTTTCGGAGACTTTTAGAATTAGTGAAGGTAGATGTGATTTTTCTTCAAGAGACTCTCAGAGAAAGTGGCCATATTATTTTGACTGTAGAATATTTTCAACCTAGATGGACAATTCATGCCTTATTATCTTAAGGTGGATCTCGTGGAATTGCTATAGATATAGATTGTAGAACGATGAAGCTTTTAAATGTCTATGGGAGGGAAGGAGATTTAATGGCAGATGGAATTCAAACGTGTAAATGTCTATGGTTTGCATCATAATCGGGTGGATTTGTAGGAAGCATTCATGAATTCTTCATTTATATTGGAGGATAACATTATAATGGGGAGCGATTTAAATTTATTGATGGGGCATGCAAAATCATGGGTAAATAATGCTCTGATAGATTCCCTCTTAGATTAATTTGTATAGATGTCAGAGAATAATAATATGATTGACATTTCAGTGGTGCGACTTCAACCGAGTTCGAGAAATAGAAGAATTGAGGATGCCATGTTAGCTAGATGGCTCGACCGATTTATCATCAAGGAATATGTGATCGAAGAATTTGAATTCATTAGGAAATGGATTGGGTCGGGAGTAATATCAGATCATTTACCTATCTATCTAAATATTTCTGGTTTATCCCCAAAACCAAGGGCCCCATTTAAATTCGATTCCACGTGGTTAAAGGATGAAGCCTGTCATCATATTGTTAAAGAAACATGGCAGGAGAGATCATTGATTGAAGTTCAGTCGGTGTTTTAATATTTTTTGGAAACCTTAAGCATCTAATGAAGAGGAAAATAGAGTGGGCCAAGAAAAACGAGAAAGAAGGATGAACAATCTCTCAAGATCATCGAAGTTGAACTAGCTCGACTAGAAGACACCGATAGAGGAGGATTTCCATCTGCTGAAGAAAATTCCTAGGTTGTTAAGCTTGAATCAAGGAGATTGGGGATACGAAAATAAAGGGAAGAAACTTGGAGGCTCAAGACTAGAGCTATATGGCTTCAAGTGGGTGACGATAATACAAATTTTTTCCAACAATTTGCATAAGGTCGAAAGGCTATCAATACTATTTTGTCATTGGAGGACGAGGAGGAATCAACAATACAATCTTCCAGTAGGTGAACAAATTTTGGCATCTATCATTTTGGGCAATTATTTAAACTAGCAGAAATTATTAAAGTCATTAGTCTCTTTCCCTGATTTTTAGATGAGCAGGTAGTTGAGGACCTGAACAAACTAGTATCTTTGGGAGAACTAGAGGTAGTACTTGAATGGTTTAAGAAAGTTAAGTGCCCAGACCCAAATGGTTGGCCTCTGGAATTTTATTTGACTTTACTTGAACCGTTAGGAAAAGATCTTCTCAGGGTAATAGAATATTGTTGAATGAATGGACGAATGTATGATTCTTTCAATGCATCTTTTATTGCCTTAATTCTCAAATCAGATAAGCATTGTATTTTTAATGACCTCAGACCTATTTCCCTTTGTAATTTCATATATTAAGTTATTGTGAAAATTATTTCAAACCTCATTAAGCCTATTTTATCTCAGCATATATCACAAGAGCAATTTTCCTTCTTAGAAAATCCACAGGTCCATGAAGCTATAAGGATTTCTCTGGTAGGATTACACTCATTGAATATTAAGAACATGAACGGTATGATTTTTAAAATAGAACTATCTAAGGAATTTTAGAGGACCAGCTTGTTGTACCTGAGGATGTCACTGACTCATCTTGGTTTCCCTCATGACTTTATTAATTGGATAATGTGTTGTATCTCCTATGTATCTTATGGTATCCTCATCAATGGATCAATATCAAATTTCTTGCATGTTCAATGTGGAATGAGGCAAGGATGCCCTTTATCACCATTACTTGTCTTATTGGTTATGGAAGGATTGAGTAGATTGATCGCTGAAGAGAAGAATCAGGGAAAAATCAAAGGTGTTAAAATAGAAGAAAATATAATTTTATCTCATTTACTATTTGTAGATGATGTCCTCATATTTCTGAATGGAATTGTCCGTGATTCAACCATGTTCAATGCTACTATTTCATTATTTTGTAAATTTACAAGGATGGTAAGCAATCAAGAGAAGTCTACTTTGAATCCTATGGGGTGCTCACATTATGAAATAGATTATGCAACACATAGATTTCCTTATAGAGTCCTAGAATTTGAATATGATCTCAAATATCTGGGTTTTTGTCTCAAAGAAAATAACTACAAAATAACTGACCGAATGTGATTAGTAGCTAAGGTTGAAAGAAGAGTAAACATTTGGCATCATCGTGGGTTATCCACGTCGGGTCGCCTAGTTCTAATCAAATCAATGTTGGAGGAAATCCCTGTATATTGGATGTCGCTGACATGGATCCTCAAAGGAATATTATCTAGAATCCAACAATTGTGTTGTAGTTTTCTTTGGCAAGGGAATAAGGAAGCTAGATATTTTGCATGGGTTAGATTAAATAACATTGCTCTACCCAAGAAATAGGGAGGATGGTGGATGAAGAATCTTGTATGTTTTTCTAAACCCTTGTAGCAAAATTGGGATGGCATGTCCTCACTACAAATAGTTTAAGGTGGTTGTCACAAAATATACTAGCCCACAACATATTGATGAATGGATCAAAAGGCCAAACTGGAACAAAATTGGCATATCAACAATTTGGCAATCTGTTTTGAACTTGATAGAATATATCTCAGAAGGTCTAGCATGGAGAGTAGGATCAAGTGGGAAGTTTCAAATTGGAATGGATGCATGGTCTAGGAGTGGAAATCATCACATCCTTTTCCATAGGCTCATCTAATTCCTAGAGATATCTAGTATTCAGACTCTAAATCAAATCACATATCCAAAAAAATCCTATATCTTCAGAATCTTAGGATTCTTGCGATATGCAATCATGAATGGACATGATATACTAATGCATTATCAAAAACATACCTAAGGATTGAAGATAAATATGACGAATTAGTGTAAGTCATTTCTCAACATGGCAAATATTCTCCAAAATAAAGATATCTATTTATCTATGCTAATCATGAACCCAATTTTTTTTTCTAGTGGTGGCATCCACTGTGATTAATACCAACTTTTGTTTATATCAACCATATAAACCTTTAGTTTGTATCAACCATATTTACTATGTAATTGTGCTCATATGTTATTATCTCTGAAACTCCTTAACTCATACAAAATGTGATAATAAAGAATAATGAATATAAAAAAATATTTATTCGGCTCCACAAGCTCCTCACGTTGTTCTCTAGAATACCTTCATATCATTGTACCCAAAATGACCATCACAGAATTTGACCACAAAGAAACAAGAATAATAAATAGAGAGGAATATTTATTCGACTCCACTTAGACCCCACTAGTTCCTCAATTTATTCTATAGAATAGCTTCATATCATTGGTCCCCAAATAAGCTTCTTGAATATATCAATCAATACATGTTGATAACCTCTGAATCATAACCACTGGAAAATCCTCTGATGATATGTGGGTTTTCCACAATTATGATTTTCCCACATTTAACTCTTCGTTGATTATTTATGAATAACCTACACCTTCTATCATTCAGAATTGCCATGCTATGATAATTCAAACTGTCTTGACATCACTAGGAATAATTAGTGAATATTATACCGACGACTTAGGTTCTGTTGCATCTCAATAATAGCAAGAAGAGCTGATGGACCGATGGAATGCATCCGTGAAAGGAATAGATGGGAGGTTGAGGGTTAGAGATGGACAAACGGCATTAACGACTCAGTATGTGGCATGTAAACTCAAGTAACTGAAAAATGAGACATTTTGTCAATCAAATGGTTAGTATGTGGCATGTAAACTCAAGTAACTGAAAAATGAGACCTTTTGTCAATCAAATGGTTAATTGAAGCGATCGAATATGGACTTAGAAGAAAATATTTTGCAAATGTACAAATTATTTTTGAATTTTAATGTTTTGAAAAATTTAAATCTCAATTTCAATATAAACCGCCTCTTAGGCATAATTATTTATTTATACTGATTTTTAAGTTAGGGGTTTCTCTATAGTCTTTTAACATTTTAAAGATTAAAGTATACAATTGCTTTAATAAATCATATTAATATTATTCTTGGTAAATATTATATATTAAGAAGGAATTTTTTATAAAAATAAATAAAAAATTGAATTAACAATATTTTTAATATTTATCAATTATAATTTAATGATTGTTAGTTAACTTATTAAACAAAACATATTGCAATGAGATTGATATATTAGAAATACACCATTTAATGTTAATTAACTTTATAATAGTTAATAAATATAATTAATCTATGTATTAACATTAATATTTAATAGTATTATAATTAATATTAATATTAAAATCAATTAATTTATATGTAATACCTAAATAAATCTAAAATATAACTAATAACACCCCATGTATTATCTAAAAATTGAAATTTAAAATACAAAATGATCTTAAGCATAAAATAATAAAATAATTTTTAAATTATAACATTTTTATAGCTAATTTTCATGACTCTTATTACTTGAAAAATTTTACATGGATAAACCCAACATGGCTAGTATAGACAAAGGAATATAAAGTAATATAATAGCAATAACCATCTTATAGAAGCGATTAATAATAGATTATCATATTCCATAACTTGAATTGAAGACACATTTTAAATAAAAAAAAACGTAAACATTGTCTCATGTCATAATACTCTATTTTAAATGTACTTAACCAAATCTTGATGCACAATTACATACATTTTCATTCAAGATTATAATAATCCTGCACAAGTGATCAAAATATATGTATATCTAACTCTCACTTTTATTTATATATATAATATGATTATATAAATAAACTAAAACAAAAAATTATCCTTTATTTAATAACTTTTTTAATATTTAGTTGCTGTCACAACAATGTTATTATCTCCCGAACTCTCCATCTCGTCCAACATGTGGTAAGGAAGGAATTCTGAATAATGAATACCAAATAATATTTATTCGTCTCCACAAGTTCCTCAAGTTGTTGTGTAGAATATCTTCATATCAATGTACCCCAAATAAGCAACACGAATATATCAATGAATAGAGGTTGATAATTATTTATGGATAACCTACACCTTCTGCCATTCAGAATTTTCATGTTATGATAATTCAAACTCAGTCTTCACATGAGTTGGAGTAATCAGTGAATATTATACGGACGACTTAGCTTCTGTTGCGTCTCGATAATAACATGAATAGCAGCCGATGGAACGGTAGAATTGACGGGAGTTCGACCAATGACAGTGATATTAACGTAGTTATTATTATTATTTAACTTTAAGGTCAAAGTGAAAGTGAAAGTTAAGTTAGATATTTAATTGGTTTATGAAATTTTTTTATTTGTGAGATAAGAGATCTATTTTTGGGCGATGATTTGATTGCTATGTTTATGAAAGCATATATATTCTATTTTTATGGTTTTGAACCTGATCTCTTGAGAGGAAACACATGTTCTTAATCATGCTGCCCACTCAACCTATAAACTCTATTAAAAAAAAATAAAACTTTTCCTCCACAAAAATATTAACTGAAGCAATTGAAAATAAACTTAAATGAAGAATATTTTGGCGTTCTAAAATCTTGATCATATAAATCATTTCTAAATTTTAAAAATTTGAAATTCTTAGAATCACAAAAACAATAATTTTTATGAATTATTATTTTATACGATTAAATCTTAATTTTTGAATTGCTCCTTTTTATGTAAAAATATTTATAAATTTGAGATGTGTAACTTTTTATTTGTATATCAATTAATATAAATATTATAAAAAAATTTAAATAATTTAATTATTTTCAAAATTATTTATATAATTACTCATAGTATTAAATAATTATTTTAAAACTTAGTTGTGATATTAGTCAAATTAAAGTTATATTTTTTGATATAATAGAAAATATATGTTTATTATATTGGTGAAATTTATAATAAAAATAGAAATAATTAAAATAAAAAATAAAAGAAATTAATGTAATTAATATTTCGCCTAATTTTAAGAAACATTTTATAGAATTTCCGAAGGAAGAATGATTACCCATAGATTTTTTTTCCTTAATGAAACTTAGAAACGCCATTTATGCGAAATCATAACAACGTACTTACATTTTTTTGTTTTAATGAAACTTATAAACGCCATTTATGGGAAATCGTAACAACTTAATTACAAGTAATTTACTTTTTTACTACAAAGTAATTTATTTGAGAGATATTTTTTTATGTATCCATAATTGTGAACGCTTTTATTCTTTTTTGTCAATGTTTTTACTTTGTTTTGTTTGATCAGGTGAGAGATTTTTAACCGTAATTTTTTTTCTTAATTAAACTTAGAAACGTCATTTAATTTATGAGAAAACATAACAACAAACTGACATTTTATTATAAAGTAAATTTTTTTTTACTATAAAGTAATTTATTTCATAGATACTTTCTATGTATCAACGATCATGAACACTTTTACCCTGCTCCATTCCAATCAGATGAGACACTTTCACCTGTTGATTTGAAATGTGATTTTGCTGCCGATTGTACAGCCAGTTGTTACAAGATATTTTAGATATTGCCTGCTGATTTTAGAGCGAGTTGTAACTATTTTTTTTAGATATTGCCTCCTTTTTCATGCAGTAGTCTATAACGCGACTTTTTGAAAGCCTTTCCGGCAAATTTTTTCGGTCAAAATCTGGCAGCAATTCATTGGAATCCCAAGTTTGATAGCTAGTTTCTGCACAATCAATGGCTCCCAGGGGTTTTTCACGGCGCTGAATCCAAATATGCAGTTAAAAAACCATTTTAACTGCTTAAAAATCAAGATTTTACCTCATTTCTTCCGCCGGATTCCGTCACCGGAATCTCCAAAAAGTCGCATTATAGACAACTCCCTTTTTCATAGGAGAGAAGCAGGATATCAGCGTGGGAATATGGGACGATCCGTACTGGAAAGGCTCGATGGGGTTTCAAAATCTAGAGAGCGAGACATTGTGCGGGACGATCCGTACTGGAAAGGCTCGATGGGGTTTCAAAATCTAGAGAGCGAGACATTGTGCGGGGTGAATTGCCCCCACCGTTTTTCAGATCCAGCAGAAAACATTCATGATTTTCTGCAACAACCATCTGTAAGTGTTATTATTTATTGTTTTAAATTTGTTCTGTAAAAGTATGTTTAGAGTGTCAAAATTTTTTATTTTATGGAGAATGGACAGGGAGTAACTGAATTGCGGGGAATTAGGATCTTTCTTAATATTGATACGGATTCATGGTGCCAAAGGAATGAGACCTGTTCGGGAACCGCTTGATGGAGCTTCACAACCATTTTTCAAATCCAGCAGAAAACATTCATGATTTTCTGCAACAACCATCTGTAATGTTGGGGATTTTTAAGGGGAAAATCCCAAAAACACAAAAATAAAACACAGAGGCAATACTCTGTTTCCTTTGCTCCAGGATCTTTTTGCACAGAGAAGTCTTTAAAAAAAATTACTGAACAGAGTATTCCACCACCATAAAATGATTTCTATTCATTAAACAAAAACACTTACATATTCATCCTCTTTTACTCAGAAGGATTCACCAAAACATTTTAACAAAAAGTTACTCTGTCTCCTTTGAAATTTTACACCACTGTGTGTAAAAATTTCATTTACATTCACTGCTGTGTGAAAACAAAATTACAGGGAATTACAGATTTACCTTTTCACTACTGTGTGAAACAATTCATGGTTTTGAAACAAAATTACCCCTGGTTTTCTTCATTCACTTCTCCTCCTTTTCCTACACTGCTATGCATTCTTTTCATTTCTTACATTACAAAAAGTGTTTCATAGAAATTCAAAACAAACTCTGTCACATTTCCTTTTTACGACCTGTGTGGTTTTACATTCTCGCTGCTGCGAACAGACTCTTCACCTCCCCGTGTGCAACACTTCGCATGGAGTCAACGCTCATACCAAACATATATCATAGGTTGATATACAATTTAATAAAAACTTACATGCCGTAAATACACCCATACTTCCGTAGAAAAATAAATATAATGTGCCGTAAAAACATTAAGTGTTTTACCAAAAACATGTCATTGCATTAACATAAGGTATGGTCCATAGTTTTACTCCACGTTGTATTTAATTTTAGCAGGGCCTGTATGTACTTTCGAGAATTAAACGACGGAGAACCTTCCTTGCAATCGAACGACGGAGGATGGAGGACCTGATCGGATGCATATCGGATGGGGACTTTTGACCGACATTTATCGTCCGATAAATGTCAGAGGGTGATGTCACCCCAATCCACGTGTCTGCTCCAAATTGCATCGGAGCCCCTTGCACGGAAACCACTTTATGCCAAACAGTGGTGCGATGAGGTTTCCGGTGGTTTATGGTTTTCTGCTGGGTGGTTTTGACATTGGTACGGCGCGGTTGAATTGTTGGCCCGCGCGTAGTGGAAATTATAATTTCAACACTCCCCTTTAATTTCAACTTCTGGGGATTCAATCTTACCCAAACACTTCTTCACATAAAGGGATTCACCAACTGCTTATGATGCAGTTCCACAAACAACAAAATAGTCTTTCTCTTAATAGAGAGATTAACCTGAAACTGTGCTTAAGAGCACCTTCCTCATGACAGAGGGATTCAACATAACAATGTGCTGAAGAACACCTTCCTCTTGACAGAGGGATTCACCTGTGACTATGTTGAAAAGCATCATCCTCTTGATAGAGGGATTTACCATGTGTATGCTAAAAAGCATCTTCCTCTTGACAGAGGGATTTACCATGACACTGTGCTGAAAAACACTTTCCTCTTTAACAGAGGGATTCACTAAGAACTTCACTTCCTCTCACGGAGGGATTACTGCCAAACACTGTTTTAGATGCAGTTTCAAAAAAAAACATTCATTGCACTGTTGTGCATACTCATTACATTGTTCTTTTATGCTGCTGCATATTCTCTCCTGCACTGTTGTGCCATCTTCTTTGTTGCGTCTACCCCACACTGTTGTGTCTACACTCGCTGTTGTGTCGCTGTACTTCACTTACATTTCTTTGCAAACTCTGCATTGCTGTGCATTCTTCAAAGACATAATACTCTGTCTTTTCTGGAACAATTACTCTGTCCCACCTTACAAATTTACACTGCTGTGTGTAAACATTTCTTACATTCACTGCTATTGCATATGTTGTATTTCAATTCAATGAACAACACATTCAGTATACTTACATTTATTGCTGTAAAGGAAAAAAATTCTTTTACATCTGCTGCTGTCCATTACCTTTCATTTCTTCAACAAAAACTTCATGCTACTGCATTTTCTTATTTGCATTGCTATGTAAAAACATATTTTTTCACTCTCTCTTAGTTCTGGTTTCATTTTCTTCACACTAATGTGCTTCTCCTTCTTGCCATCACGCTGCTGCCTTTTCTTATGCACTGCTGTCCATACCCATAACCATAGACTCTATCATCCCTGAGTTTTTATTTGCTGCTGTGTTGCCTCTGCAATTTGCACTGTGCTGCCTTTTGTTTCATCATATTGCTGTGTGCCCATACACTAACTCTTTACTCTCCATTACTTGCACATAGAGAGAAATCATCCTCACGTTGTTTTGCGCTGCATTCTCCACACATCAAAAAAAAAATTAACACGGGCTGCTGCCTTTTCTTTTTACACCCTTGCTTCACACAATCTTAGTCTTCATTCATTTTTTTTACACAATGCACTGCTGTGCAGTTCCTTTCATTTTTCTGCTACCACACATTATCATTCACCCATGTGCATTAAAAATATGCTGTCCCTGTTTCTCTTTATGCATTTCTTTGCATGCTGCATTTCATATGAAAACATTACATTTTTTTACTACTGTGTATTGTACTCACTCTGCTGTGAGTATGTTCTCTCACATTACATGGAAGGAAACTACCTTCCTTTGCTATGCATTTCAATGCATGTGCTCCATAACAAAAAATTCAAAAAATTGTTGCTTTATGTTCTATCTTCCCACTGCTGTGAGGGTCTCCATGCTTTGCATACTTTTCTTATTGCGCTGCTGCACTTCACATTTGAGTGCTTCCCCTTTTTCTTCTCTGCTTTTATGGCAGATTTAACTTCATATTTTTCCCTTATAAAAGGTCTTCATCAAAGAGTGACTGTTAAGACAGTTCAGCAACAAAAATTACAAGCTCCCCTTTAATGTGTGCTTGTCTTCTTTTGGTAGACACTTCTCAAAACAAATTTAGATCCACTGGGGAGTTCAAGGGATTTTCATATTGCCTTTCCTTCCTTCTCCATACTTGTGTAACTTTCTTCTTTTGCATGGGTCTAGCTTGTGTCAGAGCCCATGTCAAGTTACAATCTCGTGCCATATGCCCAATGTCATGACACTTGAAACATTCAACATTGTTCATGAATAAAAATTCATGATTTCTTCTTGTGAAGTTATTTCTTGGAGATTGTCGGGGACCACAACATCTATCTCCATGAAATGTTCTACAATCTTTTGCCATATGACCAAAGTTTGAACAAGAATAACAATAACCAAAAAATGAACTTTGGTACCTGGGAGATGGA
>APFE031654982.1:101930-113696 GCA_000404065.3 Pinus taeda
ATTAGTATATCTATCCCATTTGTTGACTAAGACGAACATACTAGAAATGTGCATATGGAAGGAGCATAATACTCACCACAGCTACAAACGAACAATTCAATCCTCAAGGTACATTGTATTTGACAATAAATTGATACCAATGGTAGCCGATGTGAATAGAAGCAAGTTAGAATCGACTGCTGCAGTAATTTTTGAAACAACCACACTTGCAGATTCAAATAGAACGTTTTTTAAACAAAGAGATGTAGTTTTATGAAAAATAAGAAAATATATAAGTGGAACATATATTGAAACAAGGGCTAAGAAAAAGAGGCAACCCCCTAACCTGACTATGGTTTTAGGACCTTAACAAACTTGAAAGGGAAAATACCTGAAACCAAAACTAAGAGAGGGAAAATAAAGGGTTTTGAATACAAGCACATAGTAATAGGCATCCCAAAAGACATGCCTTAATCTTGTGCCTTGAAAGATGTGAACAATAGGTAAAAACTTCTAGGAACAAATGTCATCGTTGAGCTCATATTATTTGAATTCCACTTCTCTAGAAGTCAGATTGAAATAATTATTTAAAATCTCTGTATAGACATTGGCCCTACATTTAGAGGCCATTTCTTTCTGCTATTTAATATTTAGTAATCTAATGTCTCGTAGGTGGATAGTGTACTTCTCTAGTTATCTTTTAAATAAAATCGATCTATTTTTTCCAGTTTAAGAACATAATTAACTAATATATCAAGAAAAGAGTATTGCTTGTGTTTGAACTTTATCATATTTTCATTTTCCATCTATTGGAGAGAGATGGGCATACTATTCAAATATTTTAAGTAATAGAGTACCAATTATAAATAGGTGCTAACATATAATTTGTGCAGATTTTTGATTGAGTGAAATAATTGAAGGGTCTTTGTAGGAAAAGAAGAATCATTGGAGGAAAATTACAATAATTGTCCACCAGTATTTGAACCAAAGTTCATTATCCTTTTATTAGCCTGGGGACTTCGTTTAAGATCCTTTGTTGGTGATTTCAATAAAGCAAGTGCACCTATTATTGAGTTGAATTTGAGTGCCTATATTCAACATATCGTTTGCATGCTTTTAACATGAGTCTGATGTTTCACAGACAAAAGGCTCTTTTTCTAGCTTACTTGGCACTTTTCAGAGTTGGTTTGAGGCATCTAGGATTAGGGTTTTGATAGGTCTTATATGTGTAGCATATGTAAGCGTTGAATTAGAGGACAGTTATTTTTCTTATTGTTGTTCGTAACTTTCTAATAGAGAAGGATGAAACAAAACTTGAAATTATTTTTAATTGTGAACTAAAGAATGCTCATGATCTGATATAGGTTTCTTACTTCCTTTGTCTGCACCAATAAATACATAATTAGGGTGAAGAGAGAGCCTGTTCTAAAATCAGGATTAGTACTAAAACAAAATCTGCCCAATCAAAACAGGAAAAAAACCAAAATCATAGGCTATGTTTATATTTGATCTCTATTCAATGGCCGACTGGGTATTTTATACTCTATGCATAAGGAAGCTCGTGATCTGATAAAGGTATTCCACTTTAAACCAAATTTCGCTATCTGCAACGAGTAGGGTTAGGCAGGCTGCTCTAACATCAGAACTGCAAAAACAATGACTAAAATATCTCCAAAGTGAGCAAAATATGTTAGAATTCAATCATAATTCATGAATACATGGACAATATTAGACAACCTCCTCTATGATCAGAACTGCTACTAAGACAAAAGTTTGGAAAAATATGAAATGTTAGCACAAAATATTCGAATTCAGTCATAATTCATTGACTGGTATAAAATCATTAAAGAAAAGTAGAATTTTCCAAGTTATCCACATTGAATATAGAATCTTAGAACAATTGAAAGTTTATATTGAATCAATAAGTGACATAAAATGTTTAGTTTCCACATATCAAAAATCATATTGTGTTAGCTTAATCTCCACGAAAAAAAACAAGGTCAAATTATTCAGATAGAAAAGGTATAAATTTATAAACATATTCATAAATATATGGCTGACACAGAACCTTTGCCCCTATATTCTTAGACATTTACCCCATGATTTAGAACCTTCCCTAGAAGTAATTTTTTGACCTTCTATGAATTTCCTCATTTAATAATTTTATTAATATTTTTCAATGCTTTCTTTTGCAGATGATATATACTAGATCATGCCGTGCTCTTTGTATGGCACTGTTTTAGCATAAGATCTCAGACTGATTTTTATCTCATTAGGATATAAGGTGAGAATGGCTTTGGCTTATAGGCTCTTACTTAGATAGGTTCATGGTTCTTTTGCATAACCATATAATAACTCACTCAATCGTTGTCTCTTTTACATGTTTCTCTTGCAGCAACACATTTCAATTTCAAAGACACATGGGAATGGTTTTTCCCAAAATTTTGATCAAAATAAAGGTTTAGATTCACAAATAATAATTATGGTAATAACAAGCTATTGAAGTCCAACTTTGATCATGTCGCAAGTTGAAGAGCCAGCTTTGATAATGACCCACGTTCAAAACCTGCCATCACCTATCCTCACTTTATATGTAGATGAAGCTAAGAGAAAACCCTGGATGAATTTACCAACCCTCAATCACATCTCCTGGGAAAAGGTAGCGTGATTGAAGACAAGTTTCATACCCTCTCTAGTCAAAACATAGGGTCTTGATTTACCTACCAAAAAAATGTATGGAAGGAAAAGTAAAAGCTCCAATGGAAGGATTGAAATATATATAAAATTTGCAATACATCAGGGTGTAATAGAGATACAATCAATACAAGTTTAGACATATATACATTATTTCTATACGAAATACTTCATGGATCTCTATTTGCAATTCTTCATGGAGGTTCCTGATCTATTTTAATTTGAGGATTAAAGAACTATTCTTAATATTTCACTGATTTTCTAATAATGGTATCCAAAACATCTTCCGTGCATCCAAAATGCTCACCTCTTGCACTTTTTCCAGCTTCAAATAGAAAATATGCAAAAAAAGATCCATAACTTTTGGCCGACTTTGAACTTGACAACATTCATGATCATGGAAGATGATGTTTAAGAAAATCTTGTAAGTTGAATCATAAGTAGGGGAGAAAAAGAGTGGTTTTAAAGCTTCTGCAAACCTTTAACCTACTATGAACAGAAGGACAAGCTCACCCGACCCTAACAGAGATGTCAAACATCGTCCATGAATGCAACAAGATTTCCTAGGTCTTCCCTAAAAGAAAGAAGGGATTAAGGAAGCATTGACAAATGATGGCTGCGGGTGCTTGTAATCTTAATTCAATAGTTGTATCACTTCCCACCAATACCTACCAAGTGCACGTCACCTAGGACGGTACTCCACATTCAGGCTACATACTTGTGTTCCATTCTATATGCTTAGACCTTTGCCCCTTGGTTTAGAACTTGCCCTGGATGTTCTTTATCTGATTAACACATTACGACTAGAACATATTAATACAAGGCTTTGCTTATCGATATCACTTACATCATATATGAAAAAACTTAGATATATTATCATTACAATATCTCTGTAATCAAGTATCTACATCATACTACCTTTTTCACGCTACCAAAATCCTTCGATTGATCAGGATGGATGGTTTTCTACCCAACCCGATACTACATAGTTACCTTAGCAATCAAACCCACTTAAATAGATAGTGGATATATAAACAATGTTGTCTAGTATGGTAGTCATCTAGGGCTAAAATTTGTTCCACCACCTTGACAGAAGTCAACCTCAAACATTGCCTCAATATTGCCTCCAATTGAGGACAATATGAGGGATTTCTTTTGATATAAGGCTAGATATTTTTGTTACCCATGAAGCCTTTCAATGGAAATGTAACTGGTTACAGGTAAATTTCATTATTGTCCAATTTTCATTTTAAAAATAAATCTATTGCAGTTACTTTTGGTCTATTTGTACGTTATATTACGCATAGGTAGACAAGATCCGGAATAATAGAGAAGAAGAATATATAAAACTTGGGTAGTCCAAATTACCAGGGTTTAATGTTGACAAAAATTTGAAGTGCATAGTCCAAATTACCAAGCTTTAATCTTGAAAAAAGTTAGAAGTGTATAGTCCAAATTACTAGTATTTAATCTTGTAACTCATCAAAATGAGTATTCATGACGTGATTAAGGTCATGATGGAATTTCTTCACGCTAGGGGCAGAAACACAGATACGGCGTTGTTATCATAGAAATGGCATATGAACAACACAGGCTAAATGATGTTAATCCCCAAGAAATGTCATGAAAACCCACTGGTACATACCTATCAAACAATGGTGGACTTTGGAGGCTATGATAGTTCGTTTCTCTAAAAGTATAAATTGTATACTCATGAAACCACCTAAAATGACACATTCAAAAGAGGTAAAGACATATTAATATAATTATGAAACCACCTAAAATGTCACTCAAAAGAGGTAAAGACAAGAAACCATACAGAACTTACATATAGCTAAAGTTACGAGCCCCAGAAAATTATCTCAGAGCTTTTGCATGCCACTCAAAAGAGGTAAAGACAAGAAACGATACAAAAGTTACATATAGCTGAAGTTACCAGCCCCACAAAATTCTCTCAGAGCTTTTGCAAAAGAAACCTGTAAAACCATTGTAAGACATGAAAAAATGTTACATACAAAAAAATTCAATAATTAAATTAAATATAATTCCACACTTATAACCTTGTGGGCCCATAGTTTTACCACTTTTTTGTCTATGTGGGTTTATGACCTTACTACTTGTCTCTCTTGCGATAACCCAATGCCCAACATGCACTATGGACATGAGGCACTTTGATATTTAAAATATACTTGGCATAACCCCACTACAACCTATACCCTTTGACCATGAACTAAATTATTTATACGCAACCTAGTCCTTCATAAAATTCTTAGCATCGCTATCTGGCTATACGAATATAAAAAATGCTCATAGTTTCTCTATTAGGCTAACTAGTCCCCGTTCCAATCTTCTGGACCACAAATAGATGAATGAGAAATACATGTGTAGAGTGATATCATCACCCCATCGATACTGGAAAGGTACATAAGCTCTTTCATAATTTCTTTATGGTTGATGCAAAACACGTAGATCAATCTGTGTTGGAGTTTAGTAGTATCTAAGACGAAGAAACAAAAATATATTCAATGACAAAGATCAAAGTGCACAATTATAACACTTGTTATGGGGATATGTTGTTTGAATGGGAGACAAGTGGAATACTGGCTCATTCTTGTCTATTTTCAAAAACTGTTGAGCCTTGAAAACCAAGCATATCATGAAGTTTTATGTCTATCATGAAGTATGTAACCTCACGTTGCGAAGCGGATTCCTTGCCACACATAATTGAAGGATGTTCATCTTGCAAAACAAAAGAATTTATTGCTTGACCAATCATCAGATTCATCCGTTCATTAGTGGCAATGCATGATCGAGCAGGCTAAAGTGATAGGCTCGTGACGAAAGGCAAAATGCATAATAATAGGCTCCTAGTGAAAGCGAAATGCATTTGGTGAGAGATGGAAAATCTAAAGGTCCACGGTGAAAGGCTTCTGGCTAGAGGTCGAATGGAAAGATAAGGGCATCTTGAAAGGAAAATGCTAAAGCCGGTTCATGGCTAATTGGTGTCCCTTGGAAGCCCTAGGAAATGCAATGGGGTGCGAAACACGCTATTGGTGCTCTCATCAGTAGATTAAAAAAGAAACTTGAAAGAAAGACACTTTAAGCGACTTGAAAGAAGCTCATATGTAATAGTAAAATCTCCCAAAGGTCCTTACCTGCCGACACTAAAGATCGACTACAACAATAATAGTGTAGATAGACTATCCTTGCCTCAGAGATAAGACTTCACTGTCTTGGATTTTCTGCTTACCTATTTCTTTTCAGTTTCCGTGTGTAGTTATGTCAGTTTCAGAGACTGAGGGGTATGAGAGATGTGGAGTGGTTAATTCTAGAGGGATCTCTTCAAATATAGGTTAAAGGTCAATACGAATAGCTAATATACACATGCATGAGTAGATTCAATAGCTAATTAGTTAAGAAACTCACGTGTTTTCATAGTTTTTTTTCGGTTAAGATGCCAGAAGGAAAACAACATGTGTTTTTTTTTAGCATAAGATCGTGGGGTTTTTTCAGACACAACCGATTAGTTATTGCCTGGATTTGTTTGTCTTTGTTACTGCCTTTCTTTTTGCTTGAAGTCATGTGCCTGTTTGGCTTGGTTTTATGACTGCTTACTATGGTAGTAGATGTGCTGGTATGAGATATCTATAGTAGCTATGCTAGTCTGGCTAGACGATATTTGTCATTGGATTTGGGTCTCGTGAAAGCGCTAGACCTAGAACTGGAACTTGAACGTGAAGTACATCTCCTTCAATCATTTGCCTTGAATGGCTTGGGTTACATGGTAATAACAATCGATAGAATTCCTCCTATTCGACTTTTCCTTTGTCCAGAGCATGTTCGGTAATTTTTTTTAGATAAACCAAACTTACCAAATGTGGATGCTTGTTTCAATATGGAATGCAATCACCTGAAATACATGAAATCATATATTTGGCTCCAGCAAAAGTGCCACATTACTACTTGATACACCAACTTTAGGATTGTCGAGACATATGGAGAAAGTGCTACATTACTGCTTGATACACCCCTTATAGGATTGTCCATACATATGGCATCTGCTGCATATGACACCCATGTTAAAAAAACTTTGCATATAAAAAATATTTGCATACCACAAAACTTTTCCCTAACTGGACTTTTGATAAAATAAAGCCACGGAATAATAAGTTCTAATAACATCCCTGGACTTCGGATAAAATTTGTTAGTAACAACATCTTTTTGCATTGGATAAGCTAAGCTAAGACAAGCCTGCAATAAGAGGTACATCGTTTTACCATAAAAAAATTTCTCTAAAAAATTGACAAATGAAAATAGACCCTTTAAAAGTTTGGTTAAACGAAACGAATGGTAATTAAGTGGAAATAAATTTGGTCAACGTAAGATTTAATTGTTAATCAACAATCTAGTGATCGCTATAGTAGGCGAGCACTAATAATTTACTTCATATAAATGGATAATTATAATATATAAAGTGTGTATGGAAAGAAAACGAACAATATATTAAAAAATTTCAATACGCAATTTTCCTGATAGTGAATAGCAGTCTTATATAAAATTAAGATCAAGCTTGCTCAAAATTACAATTTAAAGTTGGGGGTGGACTGTGAAGATGGCACGATCACAGAATTTTATTTAAAAATGAAGATATCTAAATTTCTATGTGAAGGCCATGAACATCATGATCCTTCATTGCAAGCTACCAATTAAAATTTTATGTGAACTGTGAAGATGGAGACCGCTCGATAATTTGTTGACAATCGTGCAGTTGGTACGGATCTCTCTCTCAGTTCGAGTTAAAACGTCCAGTTGCCCCATTTTAAGGATTCCTAGAATGAAGTTCTCGAAGAACAGGGTCTGGTTAGTTGCAAAACTGTTCACAATGTCTTCAGATCGGTGAAATCCGTGTACAGACTCGTGTCGGAGGTGAAAAGTGCTTCGTCGTTCTGCACTTCGAGGTAGTAATTCTTATCGAAAACATTTGGAGCGATGAGATCCAAGTTTGTTGAGATGACCGTGTCATTAACCACAGGACATATTGAATAAAGAGTGCTTACAAAAGTGGTGTTTAAAGTTGAATCCACAATTGTGTCTCCTGTGGTGATGTTATAAAATCGGTTTTGGAAGGAGCCGCAGTGACCAAGACCAATTGTGTGCCCACCTGAAACATTTCACGTTATTAAGTAACCATAATAATCTCATTTTTTATTTCTGAAATTCACCTTCCAGATCCATTATACTGAGAAAAAATTCATCTTCAAGGTCTATCACATTGAGTTTAATAAATAATGTTTTGTTTGTTTTGCTAAGTTGACAGTGTTTTTCTGGGTTCATCTGTGATTTGCTAACTTTATAAATAAAATTTTGAAAACAAATTTTTGTTGGAATTTAATTCCAAGTGCACCTGATTAATGCTGACCAGAATCTCATCCACAATAGTTATTGCAGACCATCCAGAAGCAACAAAAGTCTCCACTGATATTTCTGATCATTTAATACGCATTAAATTCAAAGTTCAAATTCCCCTGCAACCGACTTGTTTTCAAGTGAGAAAATCATCACCGCCTCTTCTGCAATAAATACGCAGATATCAACAGATATTTTTCTTAGTTTATAGTTTAACTCAGATATTTATTTTCTTATATATACATCAAACAGCAGTTCTGTTTTTAGGCAGATTAATCAAGCAGAAAAGAACAACAGTTCTATTTTTCCGTAATTTCTGAGTGAGCGGCAACAGTTTTTAATCTCCCTGCAATATAGCACAGCAACACTGAAATATAATTTATGTGGTTTCTGAGAAAGAATGGATAGCAGCATGAGCTCTCGGGAATGAAGCCTTATGCACAACACTGCTGAGATTAAGTAGCAGGAGCATCAATGTTGAGACTGCAATACTGGAATAGGTTATTTTGTGTTTATTTGTAACCGCACAATAGTGTTTAAACACCTGCAACTTTCTGAGATAAAGAAAGCTATTTTATTGTATCAGTTGTTTTTCAACTTTTTTACTGAATATAAGTTAAGTTTCAGTTACTATTTCATCAGTTTCTGTGTTGCCAAGAATTACTCGGTTTTTAGTTTTTATTTTAAAAATATTAGAAATTTCCTGTTGCTGCAACACCATGATCAGCGTTGCTGCAACACCGAATCCTGTTGCTGCAACACCATTTCCAGAAAATGAAATTTTTTATTTTCTGTGCAGAAATAGAGTTATAAACAGAGCATTTTTGTTGTCAGTTTGTTATGGAATTTAACAGAAAATTCCAACATGGTATCAGAGCTAGTCTAGGCACTCGGTGAGTCAAAAACAGAGTTTGTTTTTTCACTGTAGGAGTTGTAAGAAGTTTAAAGAGCAGATTTTTTCCAGCAGAGAATGTTTTTTGCTTGTTTTTCATTTTACAGTCAGTATCTCTTCTTTACCTATACACAGTTAAGATGGCAGATGCTGGAACAGGTTTGACAAATTCTCAACTGCCACAGTTTAATGGGAAAAATCACAGTTATTGGTCCATAACAATGAAAGCATTGTTTGCTTCTCAAGGAATATGGGAGCTGGTTGAAACTGGCTATGCTGAACCTGCAGATGCAACAACGTTGGCTGCTTTGACAACAACGGAAAGAGACCTGCTGAAGAGTGATAGGAAGAAGGATGCCAAAGCCCTCTTTTTCCTCTTCCAATCAGTACATGAAAGTATCTTTCCACGGATTGCAGCAGAAACAAAATCCAAAGAGGCATGGGATATTCTCAAGACTGCCTATCGAGGCATTGGGAAGGTGAAGACTGCAAAGTTGCAGATGTTGAGGAGAGACTTTGAAACACTCAGCATGAAGGAATCTGATACAATAGATTCATTCTTCACTCAGGTTATTGGGCTGATAACCCAGATAAGATCTCATGGTGAAATTCTTGAAGAATGAAGGATCTTAGAGAAGATCTTCAGATGTTTACCCTCAAGGTTTGAAGCTGTTGTAGTAGCAATAGAAGAAACAAAAGATCTCTCACAGTTCATGGTAGATGAACTGAGTGTTTCTCTTATGTCTCATGAACACAGGCTGATTAGAGGAACAGATTCCTCTTTTGAGCAAGCATTCAAGACTCAGATGTCTTTTAGCCAAAGAAAAGGTCGAAGCAGAGCAAATAACAGAGGTCGTGGAAGAGGCCAAAACAGAGGCAGATATTATCCTGCAAGCATAGCAGAAGGAGATGCAATTAGAACCAAGATGAAGGTTCAAGCAAACATCAAGCTCATGGACAAAGGTATGACAAATGCCAAGTCCAATGTCATTATTGTAAGAAATATGGGCACTATGCCAATGAATGTAGGAAAAAACAAAATGACATGAACAGTAGACAGAATGTTAATTTTGCAAATGAAGAAAATAAGAATCAAAAGAATGTGATGTTAACATGTAACATTGCACAAGACAAACAAGAAGATGTTTGGTTCTTAGACTCAAGTTGTAGTAATCACATGACTGGAAATATTACAATGTTTGCCAATCTGGATGAAAATGTGAAATCTGAGGTAACAACAGGGACTGATAGTAAGATATCTGTCAAGGGTAAGGGTAGAGTCAGTATCCAAGCAAGAAATGGAGAACAGATGATTGTGCCAGAGGTATAATATGTACCTGGGCTGAAATGTAATCTTTTGAGCATTGGACAGTTCATTGACAAAGGTTAGAACGTGTTCTTCAAAGATGATACGTGTACAATCAGAGATATACCTCCAAGTAAGAAGATCATTGCACAGGTGCAGATGACTAGCAATAGAATGTTTCCTCTCAAACTTAGGGCAGATTTGAAGGAAGGAAGAACTATTGCAGCTGTAACACAAGAAGTCTTTCAGGAACAAGTGAAAGATGAAAATTGGTTCTGACACTTGAGATTTGGAAATCTCAATTTCGGAGGCCTGAATTTGTTGCACAGAAAAGGAATGGTAGACGGATTGCCATTGATTGAGAAACCGGACAGCCTTTGTGAAGGCTGCATCTTGGGAAAACAACACAAAGAAAGCTTTCCAGCAGGAAAGAATATAAGGGAAAAAGAACCCTTGGAAATTATTCACTCTGATGTGTGCGAACCCGATGCAAATACCATCATTTTCCAGAAATAGATATGTTTTAACTTTTATTGATGATTACACCAGAAAGACATGGGTGTATATGCTGAAACAGAAGAGTGAAGTGTTTGAGAAATTCCGCCACTTCAAAACTCTTGTTGAGAAACAGTGTCGGCATTACAGCAAAGTGCTCAGAACAGATAGAGGAGGAGAATACATCTCCCAAGACTTTCTGCATTTTTGCAGAGAGAATGGCATTCAAAAACAGTTCACAGCAAGGTATACACCTCAGCAAAACGGTGTTGTCGAAATAAAGAATAGGACCATCCTTGACATGGTTAGAAGTATGCTGAAGGCAAAGCACTTGCCTCATGAGTATTGGGCAGAAGTTGTCACTTGCACAGTTTACGTCTTGAATAGATGCCCAACTAAAGTTGTCATGAACAAAATACCAGAAGAAGCATGGAGTGGTAAAAAACAAACAGTCACTCACACGAGAGTATTCGATTGTGTGGCTTATGCACATGTACTAGATCAGCTAAGGAGAAAGCTTGATAGTAAGGGGAAGAAGTGTGTATTTGTTGGCTATTGTGATGAGTCAAAAGCATACAATCTCTATAATCCATCCACTAAGAAATTGATTGTAAGAAGGGATGTGCAGTTCATTGAAGATGAAGTTGGATGGAAGCTTAAAAAAACAGTGAATGTGAAGACAATTGTGTCTCATGAAGGAAGAACATGAAGGACAACAACAAATAATCCTTCCTGGGGTTCCTCTTCCACCACAACAAATTTCAGCAAAGCACACCACAAGGTGGAATCCGAACAGCCTTAGAAGTCAAGGTAGTGCTTCTTCAAGACACCATAGGGTCAGCAATACCCTTTCAAGTTCGGATGGAACTCCAAGCACACAAAGAAGACCAAGATTCAGAATCTAATGATTTTATGAACAAGGAGAGGTAAGTACCAATACCGGTCGAATTCATTATTCTCTTATATTGTACATGGTTGATGACCAATTCATTT
>APFE031654982.1:124756-157791 GCA_000404065.3 Pinus taeda
TTTAATAACATAAAGAAGATCCATAATTAAGCCTTTGAGGTCATTAATTAGGTTATCTATTTTAGATTTTGTCTACATGAAATATATGGTAGTTTAGGGTTATATCCATGATTCATAATCCTAAAGAAACAACTTTTTCATCCAAAAGACATGGCTAAGAGACCCATAACCTGTGCAGGAAAACCTTGAGTACATTTTGATATTAGAATTTTGGATAAAAATCCGTCCTCTAGTGATTTTTTGTGATTGAAGGTCCATTTAGAAAATATGAACCAAGAAATCAACTCATAGCATACAAGTATATAATGTTAGGATATCTACCATGAGTTGGGACCTACATTCCATCCTTATGTTGCAAAACCTCTGTGTGGGTCATACATGGTGGTGTAGGCCTTATGCATGGTATAATGTAATGCACTAATATTCATCTCTAGAAAATGGTTAGGACCCTTGGAGCTATAGTTATTGTACAAAATTCAAAATTAGGACCCATATTCCACTCATACGACAAATCTTTATTTGCAAAATGTGTGTTGGCTCTCGGTCGTATGCTTGGCCTAGGTTTCCTTAAAGCCTATTCTAAGGCCTAATATATTCATGTCATTACTTGTATCATATTTTATCCCTCAGGATCCATCCATGGTCCAAATAATCTAAAATTATTGCATATATCCTATTAATAAGAAAATAATTTTTTTTTTCCTGGTATACAAGGTTGCTTGCTTCCACATCCTTACCCCATTTTTCATACAAAAATCAATTTACAATAGAATACCTTATTTTTAATTCATAAATAAATATTAGGATTCCAATAACCTTCATTGGTTCATAAAATTTTGAAATTGTGCAAATATTCCATTGGCAAAAAAAATATTCAATAATTCCACTTTTGTGGTATTCATAGAACATATGCACCCCCCATGACTTTGATGAATTCATAAAATATATTCATTGTACATGGATGCTAAACATATCCCTAAGTGTCCAATACCCATCCTTGGTGTGAAAATTCCAAAAATAATTCCCATCTCCCACCCATATGTAATGCTACATCTATAGGGCATATGTCATATTTTATAGCCTCATGCAAGCCAATGTGTTCTAGAAGTACATATCAATTACTAATGTCTTGAATTTCATCCCTAGAAAACAATTATCTCTACCATACCAATCCTTAGAATGTAGAAGTTTGAATATTTGAAGTTCTCTAGGGTGTTATGCATATCCTACGAGATATAAAAAGTTATTTAAGGACATAATATCATGATATTCTTTATTATATGATAATAAAGTTGCCAAGACATGTTATTTGTGCACAAAACCTCAAAATAATATCCATGTCCCACTTAAAGGATTGCAAGAATAATATTTTAGGGCATAAAGCCATTTTTTCATCCCATCACATAAACAAGGAATTAATAACCACCCTTGCCACACAAACCTACACTAAAAAAAATATCACTTATAGGCCACATATCACATGTAACACAAGATGTGAGGTGGTATAGTGTTTTTTGATCAACCATGATCCATGAAAGCATATTTTGGGGTCAAATATAATGAATGTCATGATTTACAAACAATACTATGATACTCATCAATCTTATCTTATAACTTAGGCTAGTGGATGCTAAGAAAAATTGTAACAATCCAAAATTTTATTAAAGTGTATAAACTATGACAATTCTTATTAATTCTCTAAATGAGGAATAAAAAATGTTTGTTGATCTTTTTGTAAAAATATTCAAATTTATAGGTATTTTATTTTAATTTTAGAAACTTTTAGATATTTTTAAATTATTAACCCAATGGTGAAATTTAGCCCCAAAATATTCCTTACAACACACATACCACTAATTGGACAATATTCACTAGATTACGGCTTTGTGGTGATGGAAGGTGACATGCACGGTCGACTATGTAAAGCATGTTTAGAGTCCTAAATTTTTGTTCTTGTCTAATTGGAATATGTTTAAGATATTGAGATTTATTCATGGTTAACATAGACAAATATTCCCTCAAAAGGGTATGTGTAGTTATTTTAGACCCTATGAAAGGATGATGAGAATAGATTCATTTGTAATTACCTTATATATTGATACTTATCCTCGAAACATGATCAATTTTGTAGTACTCGTCTCTCATATGCAAATCATTTTCATGACGTCCATATCTTAGTAATAGGAAAAGGAAATGCTTTCTAAGATCTAGTAGTAGTAGTTTAGGGCCTTTCTCATGGATTTGTTAATGGTGTTGCATAATCCGCCAACACTAGGGGTTCTCCTCAATGTGATGTCCCAATTAGGCCTCACACCAATTGGGATACAAACTCCTTCTATATACCGGCCCATCAACCATTATATGTGTGTTTTGTTCTTGGAAATTGAATGAAAAGGTAAGTGTGAGACCAAATGTAATATGTTAGAAGATTGAGGATGAGAACAAATATTCATTGATAGCTTGTAGAGAATGATATAAGAATACAAAAAAAACATCATGAGAAATAGCATGCATTAATGAAGCATCAAATAGATAAAACTAACTAAGACATACACAAAGGGAAAGTGTTAGCAATCAATTTCAAATTAGTTCACAATTAACTGCTAACTAACATTGAGTTAAGAGAAAAGGTATAGATCCAACACATAAGATGCATGAAAATGAATCAGTTCATAAACATGTAACCAATGTGTAAACAACATACATACATAATTGAAATATCATATAGCGAATATAACAACAAAGATATGCATGGGAATCAATGCATCAATAGAAAAGCTTCAAATTAATGTTGTCACCCATTTGGATACATGTACAACAAGCTCGTCAAAACCCAA
This sequence comes from Pinus taeda, assembly GCA_000404065.3. Classification (NCBI taxonomy): domain Eukaryota; kingdom Viridiplantae; phylum Streptophyta; class Pinopsida; order Pinales; family Pinaceae; genus Pinus; species Pinus taeda. The sequence goes on from APFE031654982.1 coordinate 127,594, forward strand.
GAATGGGATGAGATAATTTGATATCATCTTTAAAAAATATCACTACCCTCATAGTCACCCCACCTACAGGCTACCAAGATAAAATGCTTTCATCTCCTCATGCACAAAGTATCAATCCTATTACTAGCCTAGCTTAAGTGCTAAAAGAGTTTTTGAATGAGGCATGAGGTTACATTTATAGAAATGAGGAAGGTAACTTTTCAGCTTATCCTATGACTTTTGGCCTCCCTCGGGACCTTTAAGCTTCCAAATTGTCTCTTGATCACCCCAAGGACTTTTAGACTTCCAACATGACTTTACAACTTCTATGCGACTTTTGATATTCCCCTTTTGTCCTTTTCCATGATTTTTGTATTTTTCATGAATGATAAAATAAATTATTTTCAAATGATAATGAGAAACTCCATGCACTTTGGAGATGGGAACTTAAAAATGTATTTTTTGTGCCACACAGTCACCTTGGCACTCGGTTGACTATTCAACAATTGCCACATGCCTCCAACAAGTCACAATTACAATCTTGTAAACACATAAACATAAATCAAAATACAATATGAACATGCTTTAATAGGATATGAAGAAATTATTAAGAATAATAATTGATTGAGATAATTAATGTTGAGAAACAAAGAAAATTTCATAGCATTGATTTTTTTATGTAACAAACTCCTTGGCTCAATTTTCTTTCACCCTTGTGGCATGGTTATCAATGCTACTCATTTATTGATTTGTGCACAACCTTGAAATGATCTCCAAATGCTTTGTCTTTCTAGTGCATGGCCGTACTCTAATCCTAAAGTTCCTAACTTCTACCTTTATATATTTCACTTGTGATTTGGTTTATTGTTTGCTAGTGTTGTAGTGTTACCTTTTGTCCCATATTTTTAATTAATTTCTTCAATTCACTATAATATTTTCTATTCAAATACTCCTTAAATTTCATTTCTACGTGTTACTTCAGGTGTGATTGTTCATTATTTGTTAACTAGCGATAGTGGTTTACCTCTTGTGGTGCAATTTTGAGGTAATGTAGTGTGAAACATGACTTACATTACATTACTGAGCATAACCTTATATTTTTAGTGCATTTTTTTGTGCCACCAATAGGCATCAACATAACCTTTCATATTTATATCACACCATTGAACTTAATTTTAAAACTGTAGGTCTGAGAAATCCTTTCTTCTACAATCCTATGGCATTGTTCCAACATTGTGCACTTATATGCAACCTTTAATTATAGTGCATAGTCACGTGTGACCTCATCATCATGTATCAGCCCATTAAATGTATATTTTAGTGCTTTATCATAGTGCATTTCCATATCTACATATATCTCAGTAGAAAAATTTCAGGTAGATTGTGATATATTGTTTCCATCACAACAAATTGTATTACCCTCCCCTCATTCATTTTGATCAACTTATCTTGATTGTAGTAATTCATAACCTTCATTACTAAGTCTTGTTGTAATATATATTGAGTTTTCCCTCGCTCAACAACCTAGCATATGCATTGGTGGATTATCTTTTCACATCCATGTGCAATTGTTTGCATTTATTTGTATAGCCTTCCAACTTATAATTTTGGAATGTGTTCATGCAATGAAAGGATTGATGGAACTATTTCAAGTGTTAGCACATGATATAGTGTCAAATATTGGACCATCGAAGAATAAGAGTGTGTGTTGTGCTACTACTCATCTAAAACATGAGTGTGGGGCACTGACATAGTTCATAAGCATAAGGGTTTATGGCTAAAGATTACATCAACTAAGTTTCTCAAGGTTAACCTAGTAATCAGGGAAACAAACCTAATTAATCAAAATAAGAAACCAGTGTAATCAGGGGAACAACCTTGTTACTCCATGGATATATAAAGATGTTGTTGTTGTGCTAGGTGTAAAACATCCTTTACCCCATAATCCTCATAAATTCATTCCTAAGTAATGCCCCAACTCAAAACAAATAGTAAATGAACATGCTAAATAATTCATGTTATCCATTAGGAAACATAATGGTTGTCATCAAGATGTTTTCTATAGGTTATTCACGTATACATTTGAAGCAACATCCACAACCTCATATTTTTCTCAACCTGCTCAATGTATCATGACTTGGGGCCATTTTGAAACTTCCTAGGAAAAATTTGAGGATGAGGAAACTCCAGAGTTATTGGTCATGAAATTGTCTAGTAGGAGGATGGAAAGTAAGGATATAATAAAGTATTTCAATGTAAGGTTTCTTGCAATGAAAAACAAAATTCCCAAATTTTCCATGCCCATTGAAAACCTTGACATTTCTTATTATGTCAATTCTTTTCCCACCAATATTTCCATGTGGGTCAAAAGAGCCCAGGAGACCACCCTTTAGGTGACATTTGATGAAGCTCTAGTTATCCAGGAATACATACTTTATGTTAAGACTAATTCAGAAAACCTAAGTGTTCCAGCTTCATCCTCTCATAAGAAGCCCGAAACAGTGTCTAAATCACCTGCAAAAAAGAAGGATCAATCATCCCTTAATATTGAAAGTCATCAAAAAGTCATTAATAAGTTGTTTAATGTAATCATTGACCTAAAAAATAATTTAGCAAAAGGACCATTTAACAGGGAAAACTTTAGACCACCATTTAGGAAATGACTCGAAGGAAAATCTACTCCCCCTAATGAATGTCAAAGTATTGAATGGTTAGGAAATATATTACTAGCATTAATCATATGAAAATTGTCTACTTCTGATGACAATGAGTTAGAGAAGATTGAAAATAACAATGAGACAAAAGAGGAAACTTAGCCACATCCAACCATTGGTAACTTTTCAAAATTAATTCATAATCTGTTTGAAGATGATTCTGAGACTATTTCTACAAATCGGCGCCCCTATAATACATATAGCAAAATCCTAGATGATAATCGAGATCCCTCTTCTTTAGGTATGCGAATAAATTATTAAAAAAAAGGGCTAGAAAATGTACAACAATTTTCTTATTTAAATCTAGAATATGATCCAACTAAATACCTTAAGAAATTAAATTCCAACATTTCCCTTTTTGAGTTACCTTAATTCCTTATAATTTAGTAGAAGATTCAACAACATATTGCTAAAAATTCTTATATAAATGAGTTTGCTCATAGTGGGAATATGGCGACCTTTGATCATGTTTAGATCATGCAATTCCTTTGAGATAGTTCTCCTCCATAGAAGAATAAACCACCTCCTTTCTTTCTCAGTTTTGAAATCTTTAATTAAATGTTCATAATTTCATGATTGACTGTGGAGCTTCATCCAAAATTGTGTGTCTTTCCCTTTTCAAGGAAATTTATGCTCACATGAAACCATCTAAAGTAAAAATTATGTAGCCTTACAAAACAAATGTCAAGGTTGTTGGAGAATTAACTCATGATCTGATTAGATTATTTTCTAATCACATATTTCATTAAAAAGTTGGTATAGTGATTGAAAACAGACTAAAGCCTTATGGCTTGTTCATGACACAAGATTAGATGCAACACTTAAAAGCATACATGGAGATGTATTTGACTCATTTATTGTTAGACTCGAAAGGTGCACCTAAAAATCTCAAAGTTAATAGTGAACACTACATGAAACATGTTCCTACCGATATTAATGGTCCTAATCAACCAAGCATGTTTAATGATTCCTTAACTATTGACTCATTTCTCATAAATGTTTATGATGAAATTTCCCCTTCCACAAATTTACTATAGTAATTTGAACTTGTGTTAGGAAATAAATTGGTGACAACTGACAATATGTTACTTGATGTCAATACTATTAAAATTCTTTCAAAAAATGACCTATAATCATTGTATTTTGGATGTATTTAAGTCAAAAAAGGGCTTTGTTGTTGGGTGTTTACTTCTTGACCCAAAAGGTAATATAATTTGTATTGCTTGTAAATTAGAATTTGAATTCACTAATAATATTTCAAAATATGAGGTTCTTATCTAGGGCCATAAAAATGATATTTACCTTGGAATTTAATTATTGAGGGTCTACGGAAACTCTGAAAATATTTTTAAGCGAGTGTGTAATGTTATGCATTGTATTTCAACTCACTTAAGGAGATATGAAGATGAGATATGGAATCTGATTTATAAATTTCAGCTTTTAATATTACTTATATTTGTGTATTTCTCACACAAGGAACTAATTTTTTAGCCAATATAGTGTCTAAAATTATTCTTGTTGAAGGTTTTGAGCCATAATTTTCTTCTATTGAATTGATTTTTAGACCATCTATCCCAGATAACATTACTAATTGGTGTGTCTTTAATGAAAATGAGATGATAATGGATTTCCTTCATTCATAAGATAGTTTCTAGGATGTTTTGATCAATGAAATTACTTATGAAGGGACTCTTCACAATTTCTCACAAGTACAAGTACAATTTCTAATCCGTTGAAAATAAACTCTCAAACAAAGTTTACTACCAAAATAAAATTGATTTGATTCATTTTTTCAAGGAATACAAGGACATATTCATTTGCAGATATGATGACCCCAAGACCTTTGACCCCAATGCAATGTAAAATGGCATCCCCATGAAACCGCAATGTAATAGAATTAAGGAAATTGTAGCACAATATCTAACTTCCTATCAAAAGTGAACATAATAATATTTTGGTAGCCAAAATTATTTTCCATGTCCACCACACACAATGGGTAACAAACCTAGTTAGAGGTAGGAAAAGGAATGGTGAAATTAATCTGTGTTTCCTTTAGAAATTTAAACAAAACTTATGATAAGGATAATTTCCTAGTTCCTCCCATATACTTGATCCTACAATGGGCTTTTGGCTTTAAAATGTTGTCTCTTTTAGATGGCTTTCCAAGCTACCACCAAGTTATGGTAGCTCCTACTGATCATCTTAAAACTACCTCCAGAATTCCATGGGGAACCTTCGCCTATAGGGAGATTCCTTTTAGTTTAATCAATGAGTCTGTTGTAATATATTTATACAATCTCACTAATTATTCCAAAGGGAAATATGACCACTAATGATACCTTATAAATGTATTTGAAAGGTATAGAAAATTCAATGCGTCAGTGAACCCCAAGAAGTCTATTTTTTTGTAACTAAGGGAAAATAACTTGGATTTGTTTTCTCCAAAAATGGGATAATGATTGATCTTGAAAGAAATCAGGCCATTTATAGTATGTCACCTCCCACTTCTAACAAGCTTATGTAGTCCTTCCTCACAAAGGTCAATTCTTTCAGATCATTTATCCCTAGTTTCTCTAAAATTTGTAAACCACTTGAAGACTTGGTGAAGAATAACTCTAAATTTAAATGGGGGGATCAAGAAAGTAAATCATTTTTCATAATCAAATAAGTTATCTTTGAATCTCCTGCTTTAAGGAGCCATACTTCATCAAATATTTACACTTTATACTTGTTATTTTAATACTTCTTATGGTACTATAGTTGCACAAAAAAATGAACTTGACCATCAAATTCCTATTTCTTTTATGACCTATTCCTTCAAGGGAAAAGAAGTAAATTACTGATCAGTGGAAAAATAAGTATTTTTTGTCTTTAAATCAGTTCAACGCTTCAAGTCTTATGTGTTGAAATCTAAAACTAATGTTATTATTCCCTACCCAATAGTAAGAAATATGTTTTTACAAAAGGAGCAGGGTGAGAAAAGGGCACATTGGATGATACTCTTCTAAGAGTATGATATTCAAATAAAACCTACACAATTTCTTAAGGGTCAAGATCTTTGTAAACTTATCGTTGGATCTATTAATTCACCTAATTAGGATTCGTGGTCTAATGTTGAAGTATCTTTATTGGAAAATGAAGTTTGCGTGTGTGTAATGACCCCAATTCATGGTATGCTAGTAGAATTTTTCTCGTAATAAATGGTATATATCCAACTCATTTTGAGGAAAATAAAATAAGAGCATTAAATATCAAGTCATATCCTTTCCAATTGATCAATAACATTCCGTTCTACAAAAGTTTCGATGGGGTACTAAATCATTGTCTAGAATAGGAGGATTCTCAAAAGGTCCTGCAAGAACTCCATTTTGGTCTTGTCAATGGTAATTTTGGTGTAGATACCACTATTCATCAGGTACTAAGAGTTTGGTACTATTGTCCCACATTATTCAAGGATTTGCATGCTCTCGTACCCTATTTTTCCTCTTTTGTCTCTAAGTGTCAAAGCTTATTTTCAACAGTTGGGCTTAGACATAATTGGTCTTATGAACCCTACCTCATTACAACAACATAAATAAATAATAAAAATAGCTAATTATTTTTCAATATTGGTGGATGCATCCTCTTTACAATTGGTAAATGTTAATCGGGTAATATCATTGCTAGACACGAATATTATGACTCATATCAGTGTTCCAGAATCACTTGTTTTTTATAATGCATATTATTTTTCTTCTATTGACTTAGATTATTATGATTTATAAAAGGGGATTGAAGTCAAATATTTAGTGAACTATTACCTTGGGGGAAATGGACTTGCAAAATATTTAAAAAAAAATCATAAAAAAACATTAAAAGACCGATGTTTGATCATTAGAAGAATTGGCATACTACCTTTCTTAATGCATTATGGATTGATATGGTAACTGCAAAAACTTACATGAGAAACTCTCCATTTTTCCTTGAGAAGCAGTACTGCCTCTAAAAGTACTTTTTCCTTATTTACAGTTGTCTCAAAAGGTAGAGGAAGTTGAATGTCCAAGCATGCAAAATATAATTAATTCCCTACTCAAGTTAGAAGAAGAAAGAGAGAAATATTTGAATAAGTTTCACCAACATCACTAAGCAATTAAATGTTGGTTAAAATAATCCTCTTGTAGAAACTTAGAAGTAGGTGTTCTAGTAATCAAGTGAGATAAAGCACATGAAGAGAAGGGAAAATATACAATGTTTCAAAAGTTTAGAAATTTTACCCTCTATGGTGACTATGACCAAGGGATGGTTTTCACTACACTTCTACAAGCCCGAACATGCCACTTGGGTCTTGAAAAAATATTGGCATATTGAAATTTTTCATGTTATGTTGAAGAGGCGGTCCCCTTATTCGATCCAGAGAGAGAGCTGCCGAGGGCAGGACCTATTTGGGTCAGAATGCCTATATTGTCACTTAAATTCTAGATTGAAGATGTCTTTAGATGTATAAGAAATTATCTGGGAGTTTATTTAGAATATGATAAATAATTTTTTGAATCTGGCAAGATGGAATATGTTCACATATTGGTGCATCTTAATACCAGAGAAGGGCTGACAGAGAGTCTGAAGCTACAATGGCAGGGTATCATTAGACTGTAGAAATTAGACTATGAAGAGGTTCCTTTTAGATGAAGGAACTATCACGAAGTTATTACCAAAGATAAGCTGGTAGTTGATTTGATGGAGGAGAAGGAAGAGAATGGAGATGGGTCAATGTCATGCACTAGACACCTCAAAATAGCCTGGTTCATTTTCCAAGTGGGAAGGACATGGAGAAAGGGAAGAACCCTTCATATTCTAATCCTCCATTGTTACGGATAGCTAGATCTTAACTCTAACTAGTCCCCATACATGTACTTATGACTCTTTCCCATCTCTTGATTCATATAATTTGAATTATCCTGTTGTATCTTCTCTTGAACAGATTGTTGGGATTCATTTTCTATTGCATGTCCCTTGGCCTATGTCCCTGTAGGTTGACCAACTCCTTATCCTACCATTCTTGTAGTATCTCAAGTCACTATGCTGGCTAGGGTGGATACCTCATCTAAATCTAACACCAGCCATAGATTTAATAGCAGGTCCCTAGCTAAGTACTCCATAACAGTGGGTCGAGGTATAGGTCTATCACCCCCCTCTGACGATGCCCAAACCATCCTGAGGTAGAAAATCCTATATATCAAAAGCCATGCATCAGGCCAGTACATATGTTCTTGAAGGAAGAAAATTATCGCTTGATGGGGTTCTTTGTTAGGCCCCTATACTACTAGTGTAACCCCTTATTGTTATTAGTATAACCCACTTATTATATTGATGTACCCATGTAGTGCCCATATTGTTACTATTGTGCCCCATAGAAGCCACTATTGTATTATTGTGCCCTACATATAATGTATGTAGGCTCTATTATGTAAGAACCTTAGACTCCTTATATAGAGGGAGGTATTTTCATTTAATCATCCAAGAATTGTTCATTTATGTAATGTAAAGTAGGTTTCCCCCTTGAAGAGGCTGAATTCTAAGGCGTTGATCTATCTTTTCTATCTTTTCTTGAGCTGGTTTCATAAAATTTGGTATCAAAGCTGTGAATAGGTTCGGGTGTTGAAGCATTGAAGCTGATACACAAATTGATTGTTGGTATCAGAGCTTGGTTGGAGCTGGTTAGAGCAAAGTTGCTCGTGACGAAGTGACAATGGAAGCGGGTACTTGCAGGTGAAGGAAGCTAGTTTGACATACAAGTGGAACAAGGGCCGGTTCATGGTTGCAGGAAACTTGGTGAAGCTGGTGAAGGTTGGAACCGGAGGTCGTAGAGTTGGGCAGGTGGTACTACGTGATGGTCATACGATTTGGGCATTTGTTAGGTTGGCAAGTGGGACTACGCGAGGGTAGGTATACACAGTTTGGGTGTTTGTGGACCAAATGAAATACGAACCGGGGAAGACAAGGCATGGCAGGTTTGGAAGAATGCGAAGGGAAGCTCTTGCTTACCTTATACAGGTTGAAGCGGACGAAAGAGTATAATCCCTGGATTCGAGAGAAGCTTGCAGTCTTGGAAAGGAATGCTGAAGACGAGCTTCTTCAACTTGGATGGACAATGGAGAAAGATGAAGTTGCAGATTGTGCAAACAAGGAAGAGGAAGCCATGATAGTTGAATATGTTGCAGACATGACCATGATAGAGGATGAAATTGAGATTGATCAAGTTGGACCAGGATTGTGTAGTTTGCAGACATGTGTGGATGAGGATACTCTCATGGAGGAACCTCATGATGATAAGTATTGATACGTGTGTTTCACTTGAGCATTTGGTAGATGGACTGTATGCAGAGAAGAGCAAAGTCAGTTTGCCGATCTTAGGGAGCATCTTACCATGGATGACTATGATGAGACCTTGTATGGAGAAGCAAGGATTGTTGATTGTTGCAGGACTTGTTGGGCTTGTTTGTGACCTTATGGTAGAAGGTATAAAGGCCCGTGACAAGGGTGGAACTTGATGATCGTTGTGGAGGAATGGGTCATGCTTTAGCCACATGGCTAAGTGCTCGACATGACTCATGGACAGATTGGAGGGCACACACTTGAGTTGCTTGGGTGGACTTCTCATGGCCGAGACCAAGAGAAAGTCTTGGTGGAACCTTTAGTGAGGGAGCTATGATGGATAGACTCATGTGATGATGATATGGTTGGGTGACCGAGTTCACTAGACCGAAGATTGTAGACTTGGATGGGGATGACCGATTGTTGTGATGGGTCTACTTGGTTGGACTACATGGAAACTTAGTCATGGACATCAGGTTGGAGACATGGAGCATGGCTGTCTTATGCAGGGACATTATGTGGGAGCACTTGTAGAGGTGTCACTTATGGGCATGCAATGAGGAGTGCCAAAGCAGGGATGTTGTGCAGATGGATTTGCTGGTGTGACATGGAGGTGTTTTACTTATGAGCCGATGGAGAGGTTGTGCACTCTTGTACAATGAGGCCATGGACTTGGATGGAGTTGTGAGAAGACTTTGGGTCATTCTTACTACATGGAGAGCTGAGGCATCTTGCAGAGACCTTTGGGCCGAGAATTGTATGCTTGTTGAGATGCTGGTTGGGGATGACTTATGGAGCTCATGATGACATGAGATTGTTGTGACATTTTGGGACTTCATATATGGTGGACTTGGAGGATCTGAGGCATTGAGGAGCTGAGGTCAGAGACTTTGATGCAGGATGGGGTGCATATTTTCAAGTACATGTATGGGAATGGCTTGAAAGAGTGACTTGATCTGGAGGATCGATATGAGACACTTTGGAGTGATGGAGTTACGATGATGATGATGCCTTGGTGGCAACACTTGGGCATGGGTTGAGTCGAGACTCAACTACTTTTGACGCATGGGTTACACTTATATGGATGGGTTCTTGATCGAGTTCAGGATGTGACGGGATGTTCTGAGAAACGACTGATGGTGGCATGAGGATGTGCATTCTCATGGTTTGAGCACGACAACTAGATTAGCTACCCGACTAGATCAAGCATGGGGGTCGACAGTGTGTAGAGATGTGTTAGCATTGTGTTGGAGTATCATGGCAGCAGTTCACATGAGGACAACACATGACGGGGTTGACATGATGTTGCAGTGGGCATGTAGCTTGAGATGTAGGGGCTAGCCTTCCATGATGGAGCAGCATGTGGAGATTGTGATAGGGTGGTCGATGGTCATGGATTGAGATGATTTCCGATATATGACATACCAATGGGGTGTATACCTTGGTATGGTGATCTTGGTGACAGAGGGTTGCAGGGATGAGATATTATTGGGGATGACAATGACTTCCAGTGGGGGAGGATGTCAAGACCTGCGGTTCGTGCGACGGGCAGGGCGACTCCACCATGCGAAGTGCATGCAAAACATGAAACAAAATGAATGAATGGAAGAAGGACAAAGAAGTATGGCCACTTATTCAAAAGTTGCAAAAGATCCCAATTCAAACAATATTGCCAGAAATTGAAGAGGAAGGAAAAACCATATTGGAGCCTGGAGGAGTCACAGAAACAAGGACTCGACAGCTACGAAATCGATCAATTTCAGAGTATCTCATCAAGTGGAAGAATTTACCCACTGAAGATTCCACATGGGAGGACAATAATTTTATACAGAGACACAAGAACTACTCAAGCGTTGAGAGGAAACACTTTTGAGGGAGAGGCATGTTAGGCCACTATACTACTAGTGTAACCTTATTTGTTATTAGTAACCCACTTATTATATCTATGTAACCATGTAAGTCCCATATTGTTACTATTGTGCCCCATAGAAACCACTATTGTTATATTGTGCCCTTACATTATTATTGTTATGTAGGCTCTGATTATGTTATGACCCCTTAGACTCCTATCTATAGAGAGGAGGTCTTTTCATTTGAATCATCCAAAAATTGTTCATCTATGTAATATAAAGGAGGTTTCCCCCTCAAAGAGGCTGAATTCTAAGGCGTTGATCTACATTTTCTATTTTTTCTTCAGCTGGTTTCATAACATATGCAACTTTTCTTTTTCAATTCAATGAATGATAACTATTGGAGAGTAAGGGTATTTTCACTTCAAAACACACTAATTCCTACAAGATTCACCTCTCATATCAGCTTATCTTTCCTGATGAAGTGGATATGCTTTAATTACAAGGGGTTAGTTAGCCCCACAAAAAAAATAGACTTTAGGAGACTTTTAGAATTAGAGAAGGTAGATGCGATTTTTCTTCACGAGACTCTCAGAGAAAGTGGCCATATTATTTTGACTGTAGAATATTTTTGACCTAGATCGACATTTCATGCCTTATTAGTTTAAGGTAGATCTGGTGGAGTTGCTATAGGTATAGATTGTAGAATGATGAAGCTTTTAAATGTCTAGGGGAGGGAAGGATATTTAATGGCAGATGGAATTCAAACTTGTAAATGTCTATGGTTTGTGTCATAATCATGTGGATTTCTGGGAAGCAGTCATGAATTCTTCATTTATGTGGGAGGATAACATTATAATGGAGAGTGATTTAAATTTATCAATGGGGCATGTAGAATCATGGGGAGATAATGCTTTGGTAGATTCCCTCTCAGATTACTTTGTCTAGATGTCGGAGAATAATAATATGATTGAAATTCCTGTGGTGTGACTTCAATCGACTTCGAGAAATAGAAGAATTGAGGATGCCATGCTAGCTAGACAACTCGACTTCTTTATCATCAAAGAATCTCTTATGGAAAAATTTGAATTGATTAAGAAATGGATTGGGTCAGGAGTAATATCAGATCATTTTCCTATCTATATAAAGATTTCTAGTTTATCCCCAAAACCAAGGGCCCCCTTTAAATTTAATTGCACTTGGTTAAAGGATGAAGCCTGTCATCACATTGTTAAAGAAACATGGTAGGAGAGCTCATTGATTGAATTTCAATTGATGTTTTAATACTTTTTTGGAAACCTTAAGCATCTAATGAAGAGGAAAATAGAGTGGGCCAAGAAAAAAGAGAAAGAAGGATGAAGAATCTCTCAAGATCATAGAAGTTGAACTAGCTCAACTAGAAGACACAGATAGAGGAGGATTTCCATCTGTTGAAGAAAATTCCCAGGTTGTTAAACTTGAATTAGAGATACTGAGGATACGAAAATAAAGGGAATAAACTTGGAGGCTCAAGAATAGAGCTATATGGCTTCAAGTGGGTTACGATAATACAAATGTTTTCCAACAATTTTCATAAGGTTGGACGACTATCAATACTATTTTGTCATTGGAGGATGAGGAAGCCTCAACAATACAATCTTCTAGTAGGTTAACGAATTTGGGCATCTCTCATTTTTGGCAATTGTTTAAAGACCCCCAGGAAGCCTCTCTAGCTGAAATTATTAAATTTGTTAGTCTCCGTCCCTGAGTTTCAGATGAGGAGGTAGCTGAGGACCTGAACAGACTAGTATCTATGGGAGAACTAGAGGCAATACTTAAATGGATTAAGAAATTTAAGTTCTCAGTCCCAGATGGTTGGCCTATGGAATTTTATTTGACTTTATTTGAAATGTTAGGAAACGATCTTCTCAGGGTAATAGAAGATTCTTGAATGAATGGACGAATGTATGATGCTTTCAATGCATGTTGTATTGCCTTAATTCTCAAATCAGATAAGTGTTGTACTTTTAATGACTTCATACCTATTTCCCTTTGTAATTTCATATATAAAGTTATTGCGAAAATTATTTCAAACCTCATCAAGCCTATTTTATCTCAGCATATATCACAAGAGCAATTTTCCTTAGAAAATTTATAGGTCCATGAAGCTATAAGGGATTCTATGGTAGGATTACACTCATTGAAGATAAAGAAAATGAAGGGAATGATTTTTAAAATAGACCTATCTAAGGAATTTTAGAGGACTAGCTCGTTGCACCTAAGGATATCACTAACTCATCTTGGTTTCCCTCATGACTTTATTAATTGGATAATGTGTTGTATCTCCTATATATCTTATGATATCCTCATAAATGGATCAAAATCAAATTTCTTCCATGTTGAATGTGGAATGAGGCAGGGATGCCCTTTATCACCATTTCTTGTCTGATTACTTATGGATGGATTGAGTAGATTTATCACTGAAGAGAGGAATCAGGGAAGAAACAAAGGTGTTAAAATAGCAAAAAATATAATTTTATCTCATTTACTATTTGTAGATGATGTCCTCATATTTCTAAATGGAATTGCTGGTGATTTAACCATGTTCAATGCTACTGTTTCATTATTTTCTAAAGTTACAATGATGGTAAGCAATCAAGAGAAGTCTACTTTGACTCCTATGGGTTGCTCAAATTATGAAATAGATTATGCAACACATAGATTTCCTTATAGAATCCTAGCATTTGAATATGGTCTCAAATATCTGGGTTTTCATCTCATACAAAATAACTATGAAATAACTGACTAAATGTGATTGGTAGCTAAGGTTGAAAGAAGATTAAACATTGGCATCATCGTTCGTTATCCATGGTGGGTCACCTAGTTCTAATCAAATCAATGTTGAAGGAAATCCCTGTATATTGGATGTCCCTAACATGGATCCTCAAAGGAATATCATCTAGAATCCAATAGTTGCGTTGTAGTTTTCTTTGGCGAGGGAACAAGGAAGGTAGATATTTTGCATGGTTTAGATGGGATAACATTTCTTTGCCCAAGAAATAGGGAGGATGGGGGATGAAGAATCTTGTATGTTTTTCTAAATCCCTTGCAGCAAAATTGCAATGGCATTACCTCACTACAAATAGTTTATGGACTGAGGTGGTTGTCACAAATTACACTAGCCCACAACATATTGATGAATGGATCAAAAGGCCAAACTGGAACAAAATTGGCATATCAACAATTTGGCGATCTGTTTTGAACTCGATTGAATACATCTTAGAAGGTCTGGCATGGAGAGTAGGATCAAGTGGGAAGGTTCGAATTGGAATGGATGCATGGTCTGGGAGTGGAAATCCTCACATCCTTTTCCATAAGCTCATCTAATTTCTATTGACATATGGTATAAGGACTCTAAATCAAATCTCATAACCAAAAAAATTCCTCTATCTTCAGACATGTTTGGAAATTTGCACTGAATCTTAGGATTCCTGCGATATGGCATCATGAATGGACATGATATATTAATGCATTATCAAAAGCTTACCTAAGGATTGAAGGCAAAGATGATGAGTTAGCATAACTCATTTCTCAACATGGAAAATATTCTCCAAAAGAAAGATATCTATTTATCTACACTGATCATGAACCCAAAAATTATTTCTAGTGGTGGCATCCTCTATGATTAATATAAACCTTTTGTTTATATCAACCATATAAACCTTTCGTTTATATCAACCATATTTACTATGTAATTGTTCTCGTATGTTATTATCTATGAAGCTCCTTAACTCATACAAAATGTGATAAATAAACAATAATGAATATAAAAAAATACTTATTCGACTCCACAAGCTCCTCACGTTTTTCTCTAGAATACCTTCATATCATTGTACCCAAAATGGCCATCACAGAATTTGATAATGAAGAAACAAGAAGAATAAATAGGTAAGAATATTTATTTGAATCCACTTAAACCACACAAGTTCCTCAATTTATTCTGTAGAATAGCTTCATATCATTGATCCCCAAATAGGCATCATGACTGTATCAATCAATAGAAGTTGATAACTTTCGAATCATAACGACTCGAAAATCCTCTGATGATATGTGGGTTTTGCACAATTATGATTTTTCCCACATTTAACTCTTCGTTGATTATTTATGAATAACCTACACCTTCTATCATTCAGAATTGTTATGCTATGATAATTCACACTGTCTTGACATCACTAGGAATAATCAGTGAATATTATACGGACGACTTAGGTTCTTTTGCGTCTCAATAATAGCATGAAGAGCGGATGGACCAATGGAATGTGTCCATGAAAGGAATAGACAGGAGTTTGAGGGTTAGAGATGGACAAATGGCGTTAACAACTCAGTATGTGGCATGTAAACTCAAGTAACTAAAAAATGAGACCTATTGTCAATCAAATGGTTAATTGAAGCGATTGGATATGGACTTAGAGGAAAACATTATGCAAACATAAAAATTATCTTTGAATTTTAAAGTTTTGAAATTTCTTAAGCTCAATTTCAATATAAACCACCTGTTAGGCATAGTTACTTATTTATACTGATTTTTAAGTTAGGGGTTTCTCTATAGTCTTTTAACATTTTAAAGATTAAACCATACAATTGTTTTAATAAAGCATATTAATATTAATTCTTGTAATATTTTATATATTTAAGAGGGAAATTTTATTATAATATATATAATATATATAATAGTATATATATAATAATAGTATTTTTAATTTATATATTTTAAATAGATTTATTAAATTATAATTTAATCATATTTGGTTAATATCAGTATAACACAATTCATATTTAGCAAATCATATTATAATATTTAGGAAGACATCATGTTATATGTTATTACTTTATACAAATTGGTCAATAGAATATAATTTAATCTATTCTATTAATATCAACTATTCATAAAATAATATTAATATTAAAGTATAGTTTAATTGATGTATCAAGTAAACTAATTTAATTTTAAGTTTATATAACTAAAGATTAGTAAATCTACGAGAAATAATATTACTGATAAATGGCAATGTAGTTAATGCTAAAATTGAAAATTTAAAATACAAAACATCTAACTAAAATATTAAAAATAGTTTTTTAAAATTATAAAATTTATAGTTAATTTTCATGACTCTTATTACTTGAGAAATCGCACATGGATAAACCCAACATGGCTAGTACAGACAAAGGAATATAAAGTAATATAATGGTAATCACCATCTTCATATAATGGAAAGCCATTAATAATAATAGATTATCATATTCCATAACTTGAATTGAAGACATCCTAAATCCAAAAAGAAAACGTAAACATTGTCTCATGTCATAGTAATCTATTTTAAATGTACTTAACCAAAATCTTGATTCACAAACACGTACATTTTCATTCAAGATTATAATCAATAATAATCCTAGAGAAGTAATCAAAATATATGTATATCTAACGGTTATATATATATATATACTTCTCTTTGAATAATGCTAAATGAATATATCTAGACTAAAACAAAAAGAAATATCCTTTATTTAATCTCTTTTTTAATATTTAGATGCTGTCACAACAATGTCATTATTCCCCGAACTCTCCATCTTGTCCAATATGTAATAAGCAAGGAATTAGGAATAATGAATACCAAATAATATTTATTCATCTCCACAAGTTCCTCAAGTTTGTGTAGAATACATTCATATCAAGGTACCCAAAATAAGCAACACAAATATGTCAATGAATAGAGGTTGATAATCTTCAAATCATAACGATTTGAAAGTAAAACACTCTAATGATATGTGGGTTTCCCATCATTATGATTTTTCCTTCATTTAATTCTTTATTGCTCATTTAATTCTTTGTTGCCTATTTATGTTGCCTATTTATGGATAACTTACACCTTCTCCGATTCAGAATTGTCCTGCTATTATAATTCAAACTCAGTCTTAACCTCAGTTGGAGTAATCAGTGAATATTATACGGACGAATTAGGTTCTGCTGCGTCTCAATAATCTTTTTATAATTTCTTATTTCAAAATATTTATGCTATCAGTCTTTTTCCATCTTTTTTTTATAGTCTTTTTATAATTTCTTCCATCAAAAAATTTATGTTTTATGTTATTAGTCTTTTTCCAACTAAAAATAATACTGACATTAATCCCTTAACATTAAATGCTTGGTTTGGAAATGTTTTTTTTCCTAATATATATATGTCATCCTTAATTGAAATTACAATTTAAAGTTGTGGGTGGAGTGTTAAGATAAGACCATCAGAGAAATTTATTTAAACATTAAGCTATCTAAGGTTATATCTAAATGCCATGGACATCGTCCTTATTGGAAGCTACCAACTAAAGTTTTATGTGAACTGTGAAGGGGAAGCCCGCTCCTCTGGACCAACGTTTGGGCTCAATAATTTTTTGGCAGTATGAAGAAGCCTTGTTGGTGACAGAGAAGTTGGTACTGATCCCTCCCTTGGTTCCCGTTAAAATGTCAAGCTAGCCAATTTTAAGGATTCGCAAAATGAAGTTCTTGAAAAACGGGGACTGGTTAGATGCAAAACTGTTCACATTGTCTTTAGTATCGGTGGCATTCGTGTAGAGACCCTCGTCAGAGGTGAAAAGTCCTTCGTCGTTCTGCAGGTCGACATAGTAATTTTTGTCAAAAACATTTGGAGTTATGAGATCCAAGATTGTTGGTTGACACTATGGGAGGGATGAAGAAAGACATAGACGGAGAAAGGTGGAGATAGAGAGGGAGTGACAAGGGAGAGATGTAGAGGGAGTGAGGGAGAGAGGAGAGTGGGAGGGAAGACCAATATAGAGAGAGAAGGCGAAGAGAGAGGGGGAGAGGAAAAGGGATTGAGAGAGATAGATAGATATGGAGAGAGAGAGTGTATGTTTGGGGGATGAGATAGAGAGAGTGAAAAAGAGAAAGACACAAATATACAAATATAGATTTATATAATATTATATAACCAGCCTAGATCCAAAAAAGAGGATTCACCTCAGAGATTTGTCCCTATCGAGAATGTGATAGATCCTTGCTAATAGATCTAGGACTCGATATTTAATAGCAACATAAATATACATCATCCTAGTTATATATTTAAATTTATTTATACTTTTAGACTTTTATTATATTGAAGCACATTTGAAATGTTTATATACTTACATTACACCACACATCTACCCTTTGGGAAATTATTTTAATACTTCTATCATATTAATAGATTTCATTATTTCTCTAATAAATCTATAATTGATTATATTGATTGAACTCATTATAATATTCTAAATATTTCACAATAATTATGTAAAATTAAATTAAAAGTTTTAATAAAATAAATTTATATTTATTAAAAACTAAAAAACTTACACCAAACATTTACATCCACTTTACACAACATCATTCTTATTATAGATATGATATATAATATTATTAAAGCCCCTTTAACAATATATTAAAACCTTTAAAATAAAATTTCTAAAGGAAAAATGATATCACATAGGAATTTTATTTTTCTCATTAAGAAAATAAAATGATCTTATAAACGCTCATTTTCTATTATAAAACAAGGAAGTGACTGTGGTACTGGTAGTCCCTGCCAGTAGAATGGCTAAGTTCCTTGGTTAAACCAGTAAAGGGGCTAGTTCCTTGGTCAAAAATGACAACCAAGTGTTGGATCTGATTAAAATTTTATGGAGGGGCTGACTTCTAACCACCACTAATAAAATATGAACAAGCTGGCTTCTGTCATCTCTAATCTTCGATTATTTACAAACTCTATTTTCGGTGCTTTACACCTAGTGTTAAAGTAATTGCTCGGAGAATTTAATAAGGTTTCTAGGTTATAGTGTTATCATACGTCTCCACTATAATCCTAATGAAACAATTACTCACATGTAATGTTTGTTTACAACTAAATCCACATATTGTTGCAATTAATCGTAATTGAGCTTTTTCAAAATCCCCTCATGAAAAAGAAGCCCTACAGAGGCTCATCACTACCAAAGATGTAGCAGCTCCTAGTTTGGTAGGGAATCTTGGAATTAATGATGGAGTTCTATAAATATCGAAGCATTAGCATTATTAGTAGTTGAAAATGATTGGTTTATATTTTTCAATTAATAATGGTTCTGGAGCACAATGACTCTATAGACAAAACATTGAAAATATTTTAACTAACTCTACAAAAAAATAGATTTACACTAACAAAAAACACTGAAATCTGTCAATGAGGTGTAGTTCAAGAGGTTCTAATTCCAGTTTTTCTTGTTCATAATGGGGCCCGGAGCACAATAGCTCTATAGACAAACATTGAAAAGATTTTAACTAACCCTAAAAAAAAAAAGATTTACACTAACAACAAACATTGAATTCTATCAATGAGGTGTAGTTCAAGAGGTTCTAATCCCATTTTTTATTATTCATTGTTTATGAGCCAAATGTTCATTGGGGCTCACAAGGTACCTATAATCTCATCCTCACCAACCTACAGATGGAAGGTGAGCACATGACAACATGGAAAGGGAAAAAAAATATTTATATTTTAAGACTTAAAATAAAGCTACTATTAGTAAACATTAAACACGTGGATTTTTTTAATTTTCTAAAGTATAGCTAGCTTTATATATGAAATAACAAAGCTTAAAATGTGAAAATAATTTTATTCCTTGCTCGTAGGGATCGAGCATGATTTGAAATTATAAGCTCCCACTTTCCAACCGCTTAAAAAATAGTCAGTTTTAAGCAGGTAATCAATAATAAACCTCAAAACAATATCTACATATCAAAGAGGACAATAAGCATTGTCATACAATAAAGAGGCAATGTTGTATAATAAAGAGTGGAAAATGTCACGCAATGTTGTATAATAAAGAGTGGAAAATATCAGTTATTTTTGTATAATAAAGAGTGGAAAACATCAATTATTCACAAACGATGACAAAGACCAAATAAGTCCATTAATGCATTAAGGAATTACGTTCTTGATTATCCATTTGAAAAATTATATTTTAGCTCAATTGCTTAATGGAAAGTATGCAAAACAGTCTTCCACCAAATATATAATTCTTACATAAAAATTGCATATCCCAGTCTCCTATTTCTTGATATACATTACTGTTAGGGAAACATGAGAAATTTATCCTACTCCAATGATGATCCATGAAATCTAAAGATGGTTCCAAATCCAACTAAGTACTGCCAAATACCCAACCACCAAGAAGAGACAAAATAATATTACATACTTAGCAATAGCATCCTCCTTCCTTGTTCTTTGTTTCAGAGAAAGAAATATTACATACTTAGCAATAGCATCTTCATGCCTTCTTCTCTGTTTCAGTTGCAGTCACTATGGATTTTAAATTCACATCAACGATGTCTTCCTTATGGATTTCCTTGTTCTCTGTTTCAGTTCCAGTCACTATGGATTTCAAATTCACATCAACCATGTCTTCCTTATGGGTTGCCTTGTTCTTTGTTCTAGTTGCACTCACTATGGATTTTAAACTCACACCAACCATGTCTTCTTTATGGGTTGATAAGAAAGATTCCATTCCAGGTAATGTAGCTGCTACCTTATGAAACAAGGTCTGCATTATTCATAACCACACTAAATATATCAATGGCAGATGCTTACTGACATAAATATACAATGGACATGTATTGAAATTTGAGCAGGATATGAAATTGAAAAAATCTAAAAACCATTATGGAGAATTTAAGCCTGTAGTAAAAGAGAGAGAAGTTGCACTTTAGTGTCAAATCCATAGTTTGCACTAGTTTCAATAGACATCACCACAAATTCCCGATACTTTGCATCACCTTCTTCAATTGCGACTTGCCTAACAAAACCATTATAAGAGAAAAAAACCAACCAAAAAAATATTACTTTGGGATTCACTCATCTTAGCCTCTAGCATAAGTTTTAACAAAATATGGTGACGTAAATTGACAAAATAAAATGCCATTGGTTTACTTTTCTATTCCATTCCCCCTAGCCTGTCTTGGATTTTAAGAGGGCATATTCGAAATAAATTGGCAAAGTTAAATGGCACTGGGCTGACCCATAAACTGAAGGACAAAACTGAAAAACATTAAGGAAAGCAGAATTGTGTGATCACCAACCAACTCTAATTTGCCAAATTGATCCACACACTAAACCAAGGTAGAGGACTAAGTAAAATTATGCACATGAAAAAAATATCAATTAATCCAAGTGAGAAATCCTTGACACTCTCCTTTTCATTTGTCACCCTACGTGACAACATGTTGTGATGCAGGAGTCGTAAATGTCAATGCAGGATTCAACCAGCTCTTGAATATCACATTATTGTTGAAGATTCAAATAGTGAAAAAAGGACAGTAAAGCTATAACTAATTGCATAAATCTTATCATTGATGAAATCCTCTATATTCAAAATCTACATTTTTGTTATCATTTGAAAAAATTGATATTCAAAAGGAAAGGAGAACCAAAGGTTCATATATTGAACCATAATTTTTAAATATTTAAACATTGTACTCCACATGATGACACTAAAGTTTACCATGGTTAATTATATACTCCAAGATCAGTATGGACCTGGCTTAACATTACAACATCCTGTTTTGCATGTTGGCACCATTAAAAACTGCAACTATACCTAAAGCCACTACATTGAAGAAACATTCTGTTGGGCAGATTCTGAAGTGAGTTTAATATTGTCATAGATTTGTGGCATTCTTAGTATTACTAATTCATATGTTGTGCGAACTCAAAAACTGTAACAACATTAATGCCAAAGAGAATAATAAACAGGGTCTCCACCTTCTTATCTAAGTTACCTCATATAGGTAAACCTCAGAGAGTAAGAGTCAGGATTTTATAAACATATAAGTGTTTGAAAACATACAGGGGGTTTTCACAACTTTCTCCTGTCTTTTTTATCTATATTTGTCTTGAGAGCTACACTTGGAGCCGTCTATGATGGATCTCACCCCCTTAATAACATGCAGAAAAGAAAATGGTACTTAGATTTCAGCAAGAAAATCTCCCCAAATTGTGCAAAAACTTAAAATAATGGCACATTAAAAGTGGACCAAAGTTATTTCCTTTTTGGGTATTCTGTGAAAGAAATTCTCCATATTTAACTTGCATTGTGTTATTTTCTTGCAAGCATTGACAACATATGCAAGTTGGTAATGTTTCCTACTGTTTGCTTGTTAAAATAGAAAATGTTATTCTCAAAACATATTTATATAAAACAGACATACATACAATCAACTTGAAAGAAATTAATATAACTATCCCCACACACAATCAACTTGAAAGAAATTAGTACATCTATCCCAAATGTTTACTAAGATGAACATACTAGAACTGTGCATATGGAAGGAGCAAGATACTCACCATAGCTACAAACGAACAATTCGATCCTCAAGGTACATTATATTTGACAATAAATTGATACCAATGGTAGCCGAATGTGAATACAAGCAAGTTAGCATCCACTGTTGCAGTAATTTTTGAAAGAACCACACTTGGAGATTCAAGTAGAACATTTTTTAACAAAGAGATGCAGTTTTATGAAAAATATGAAAAAGAGGCAACCGCCTAACCTAACTATGGTCTTAGGACTTTAACAAACTTGAAAGGGAAAATAATTGAAACCACAACTAAGAGAGGAAAAATAAAGGGTTTTGAATATAAGCACTTGGTAATAGGCATCCCAAAAGACATGCATTAATCTTGTGCCTCGAAAGATGTAAACAATAGGTAAAAACTTCTAGGAACAAATGTCATCGTTGAGCTTGTATTCTTTGAATTCCACTCCTTTAGAAGTCAGATTGAAGTCATTATTTAAAATCTTTCTACAAACATTGGCCCTACATTTAGAGGCCATTTTTTCTGCTATTTAGTATTTAATAATCTAATCGTCTCGCAGGTGGATAGTGTACTTCTCTTGTTATCTTTTAAATAAAACCGATCTATTTTTTCCAGTTCAAGAACATAATTAATTGATATATCAAGAAAAGAGTATTTCTTATGTTTGAACTTTATCATATTTTCATTTTCCATCTATTGGAGAGAGATGGGCATACTAGTCAAATAATTTAAGCAATAGAGTACCAATTATAAATACGTGCTAACCTATAATTTGTGTAGAGTTTTGATTGAGTGAAATAATTGAAGGGTGGAAAAGAAGAATCTTTGGAGGACAATTACAACAATTGTCTACCAGTATTTCATCCAGAGTTCATTATCATTTTATTAGCCCGGGGACTTTCCTTTGTTGGCGATTTCAATAAAACAAGTGCACCTATTATTTAGTTGAATTTGAGTGCCTGTATTCAACATATCTTTTGCATGCTTTTAACACGAGTCTGATCTTTGATAGAGAAAAGGCACTTTTTCTAGCTTACTTGGAACTTTTATGAGTTGGTTTAAGGCATCTAGGATTAGGGTTTTGATAGGTCTTATATGTGTAGTATACATAAGTGTTGAATTAGATGAAACTTTTTTTCTTATTGTTGTTCGTAACTTTCTAATAGAGAAGGATGAAACAAAACTTTAAATTCTTTTTAATTGTGAACTAAATAACGCTCATGATCTGGTATAGGTTTCTTACCTCCTTTGTCTATACCAATAAATACATAATTAGGGCGAAGAGAGAGCCTATTCTAAAATCAGGATTAGTACTAAAACAAAATCTGCCCAATCAAAACAGGACAAAAACCAAAATCATAGGCTATGTTTATATTTGATCTCTATTCAATGACCAACTGGGTTTTTTATACTCTATGCATAAGGAAGCCCGTGATTTGATAAAGGTATTCCACTTTAAACCAAATTCCGCTATCTGCAACGAGTAGGGTTAGGCAGGCTACTCTAACATCAGAACTGCAAAAACAATAGCTGAAATATCTCCAAAGTGAGCAAAATATGTTAGAATTCAATCATAATTAATGAATACATGGACAATATTAGACAACCTCCTCTATGATTAGAACTGCTACTAAGACAAAAATCTGGAAAAATACCAAAAGTTAGCACAAAATATTTGAAATCAGTCATAATTCATTGCATGGTATAAAATCATTAAAGAAATGTAGAATTTTCCAACTTATCCATATTGAATATAGAATCTTAGAAAAATTGAAAGTTTATATCGGATAAATAATTCACATAAAAAGTTTAGTTTCCAGATACTGGAAATCATAGCCTGTTAGCTTAATCTTCAGGAAAAAAAAAACAAGGTCAGATTATTCAGATAGAAAAGGTATAAATTTATAAACATATTCATCAATCTATGGCTGACATAGAATCTTTACTCCTTCATTCTTAGACCTTTATCCCTTGATTTAGAACCTTCCCTAGAAGAGATTTTTAGCCTTGTATGATTTTCCTCATCTAATAATTTTATTAATATTTTTCAGTGCTTTCTTTTGCAGATGATATATCCTAGATCATGTCATGCTCTCTGTATGGCACTGTTTTAGCATAAGATCTCAGACTGATTTTTAGCTCATTAAGATATAAGGTGAGAATGGCTTTGGCTTTTAGGCTCTTACATAGATAGGTTCATGGTTCTTTTGCATAACCATATAATAACTCACTCAATCGTTGTTTCTTTTACATGTTTCTCTTGTAGCAACACATTTCAATTTCAAAGACACATGGGAATAGTTTTCCCCTAAATGTTGATCAAAACAGAGGTTTAGATTCACAAATAATAATGATGGTAATAAAAATCTATTGAAGTCCAATTGTGATCATGTGGCAATTTGAAGAGATAGCTTCGATAATGACCCATGTTCAAAACCTGCCATCACCTATCCTCACATTATATGTAGATGAAGCTAAGAGAAAATCCTGGATGAATTTACTAACCCTCAATCACATCTCTTGGGCAAAGGTAGCTTGATTGAAGAGACGTTTCATACCCTCGCTAGTTAAAACTTAGGGTCTTGGTTTACCTACCAAAAAAATGTATGGAAGGAAAAGTAAAAGCTCCAGTGGAAGGATTGAAATATATATAAAAGTTGAAATACATCAGGGTGTAATAGAGAGAAAATCAATTCAAGTTTAAACATATATACATTATTTCTATATGAAATGCTTAATGGATCTCCATTTACAATGCTTCATGGAGGTTCCTCATCTATTTTAATTTGAGCATTAAAGAACTATTCTTAATATTTCACCAATTTTAATGGTATCCAAAACATCTTCTGTGCATCCAAAACTGTCACCTCTTGCACTTTTTCCAGCTTCAAATAGAAAAGATGCAAAAAAAGATCCATAACTTTTGGCCGACTACAAACTTGACAACATTCATAACCATGGAAGACGATGTTTAAGAAAATCTGTAAGATGAATCACAAGTATGGGAGAAAAAGAGTGGTTTTAAAGCTTGGGACACATTTAGCCTACTATCAACAAAAGAACAGGCTTACCCGACCCTAACAGATCTGTCAAACATCCTCCATGAATGCAACAAGATTTCCTAGGTCTTCCCTAAAAGAAAGAAGGAATTAAGGAAGCACTAACAAATGATGGGTGCGGGTGCTTGTAATCTTAATTCAATAGTTGTATCACTTCCCACTAGTACCTTCCAAGTACATGTCACCTAGGAAGGTACTCCACATTCAAGCTACATACTTGTGTTCCATTCTATATGCTTAGACCTTTGCCCCTTGGTTTAGAACTTGTTGTGGAAGCTCTCTATCTTATTAACACATTACAACTAGAGCATCCATATAATACAAGGCTTTACTTATCCGCTATCCATCCTACCCTCGTATATGAAAAAGCTTAGATTTTTTATCATTACAATATCTCTGTAATGAAGTATCTGCATCATACTACCCTTTTCATGCTGCCAACATCCTTCGATTGATGAGGATGGATGGTTTTCTACCCAGCCTGATATGACATAGTTACCTTAGCAATCAATGCCACTTAAATAGATAGTGGATATATATACAATATTCTCTAGTATGGGGAAGGCAGTGGGGTGGGAAACATGCTATTGGTGCTCTCGTCGGTAGATTAGAAAAGGAACCTTGAAAGAAAGACACTTTAAGCGACATGAAAGAAGCTCATATGTAATAGTAAAAGCTCCTAGAGGGCCTTGCCTTCTGACACTAAATATTGACTACAACAATAATAGTGTAGACAGACTGTCCTTGCCTCAGAGATAGGACTTCACTGTCTTGGATTTTCTGCCTACCTATTTCTTTTCAGTTTCCATGTGTAGTTATGTCGGTTTCAGAGATTGAGGGGTATGAGAGATGTGGAGTGGTTAATTCTAGAGGGATCTTTTCAAATATAGGTTAAAGGTCAATACGAATAGCTAATATACACATGCATGAGAAGATTCAATAGCTAATTAGTTAAGAAACTTCCACATTTTCATAGTTTTTTGTAGGTTAAGATGCGAGCACGAAAACAACTTGTGTTTTTTTCAGCATAAGATCATGGGGTTTTTTCAAACACAGCTGATTAGTTATTGCCCGGATTTGTTTGTCTTTGTTACTGCCTTTATTTGTGCTTGAAGTCATGTGCCTGGATGGCTTGGCTTTATGAATGCTTACTATGGTAGTAGATGTGCTGGTATGACTAGACGATATCTGTAGTAGCTATGTTGGTCTGGCTAGACGATATTTGTCATTGGATTTGGGTCTCGTGAAAGAGCTGGACCTGGAACTGGAACTTGAACATGAAGTATAGCTCCTTCAATCATGCGCCTTAAATGGATCGGGTTACTTGGTAATAACAATCGATAGAATTCCTCCTATTCGACTTTTCCTTTGTCCAGAGCATGTTTGGTAATTTTTTTTAAGATAAACTAGACTTACCAGACCTGGATGCCCATTTCAATATGGAATGCAATCACCTGAAATGCATGAAATCACATATTTGGCTCAAGAAAAAGTGCTACATTACTACTTGGTACACCACCTGTAGGATTGTCGAGACATATGGAAAAAGTGCCACATTACTGTTTGATACACCAGCTATAGGACTGTCGATAAATATGACCGGAAAGTACCAGTCCCATAGCGTTATGACTGGCTGGCTGGGACATGGCCCATGCCTATAGCTGGGAAGGAGGGTCCTTTAGTCACTACTATTGGTAGGAGCTGGAACTGGGCTGTCACGCTACACAGTGGGGTGGGCAAGAAGCTATTCATTGGACAGATATGGTTTTTTTACTCCTATTATTGTGGTTGTGGTTGCAAGGGTGGAGGAGGTAGTAGTCCTACCAGCTATACTGGTGGTGGTGAAGCAAGTTTGGGTAGATTAGACCTAACTTCTTTTATATATCTCCCACATCTAAGATCCTTGTCTTAACTTTGCATATAAAAAATATTTGCATACCAGAAAACTTTGCCCCAACTAGACTTTGGATAAAATGAAGGCATGGACTAATAAATTTTGATAACATTCCTGGACTTTCGATAAAATCTGCTAGTCACAACATTTTTTGCGTTCGATAAACTAAGCTAAGCCAAACCTGCAATACGAGTTCCATCCTTTTACCATCAAAAACTTTCTTTAAAAAATTGAGAGATGAAAATAGACACTATAAAAGTTTGGTTCAACGAAACGAAACTGTGATTAAGTGGAAGTAAATTTGGTCAGCGTAAGATTAGTTTGTTAGTCAACGATCTAGCGATCGCTATAGTAGGCAAGGATGATAATTTACTTCATATAAATGGATAATTATAGTATATCAAGTGTGTATGGAAAGAAAACGATGAGTATATTAAAACATTTCAATACATAATTTTCCTGATAGTGAATAGCAATCTTATATAAAATTAAGATCAACCTTGCTCGAAATTACAATTTAAAGTTGTGGGTGGACTGTGAAGATGGCACGATCACAGAATTTTATTTAAAAATGAAGATATCTAAATTTCCATGTGAAGGCCATGAACATCATGATCCTTCATTGCAAGCTACCAACTAAAAGTTTATGTGAACTCTGAAGACGAAGACAGCATGATCCTTTATTGCAAATCTACCAACGAAAGTTTTATGTGAACTATGAAGACGGAGACCGCTCCTCTGGACCAGCGATGGGCTCGATAATTTGTTGATAGTATGAAGAAGCATTATTGACAACCGAGCAGTTGGTACGGATCTCTCCCTCGGTTCCCGTTAAAACGTCCAGTTGCCCCATTTGAAGGATTCCCAGAATGAAGTTCTCG
Source organism: Pinus taeda (assembly GCA_000404065.3). Lineage (NCBI taxonomy): Eukaryota > Viridiplantae > Streptophyta > Pinopsida > Pinales > Pinaceae > Pinus > Pinus taeda. The sequence continues at coordinate 155,700 of APFE031654982.1, forward strand.
AAGAACAGGGTCTGGTTAGTTGCAAAACTGTTCACAATGTCTTCAGAATCGGTGGAATCCGTGTACAGACTCGCGTCGGAGGTGAAAAGTCCTTCGCCGTTCTGCAGGTCGAGGTAGTAATTCTTGTCGAAAACATTTGGAGTGATGAGATCCAAGTTTGTATAGTTGACGGTGTCATTAACCACTGGACATATTGAATAAAGAGTGCTTGCAAAAGTGGTGTTTAAAGTTGAATCCACAATTGTGTCTCCTGTGGTGATGTTATATAATCTGTTTTGGAAGGAGCTGCAGTGACCACGACCAATTGTGTGCCCACCTGAAACATTTCATGTTATTAAGTAACCATAATAATCTCATTTTTTATTTTTGAAATTCACCTTCCAGATCCATTGCATTGAGAAAAAAATCATCTTCAAAGGTCCATCACATTGAGTTTAATAAATATTGTTTTGTTTGTTTGCTAAGTTGACAGTGTTTTTCCGGGTTCATCTGTGTTTGCTAACTTACTTAATAAATAAATTTTTGAAAACAAATTTTATAATTTTGAAAAAAAAAAACATATTTTCAACTGCCAAACCCACTGCGAAAATAATTATAACACATAATCAACATCTTCTCTTCTATATTACAGATTTAATGAACATTCCAAAATCTTCTCTAACTAAGGTACGCAGCATAGGATTGAAATTGTCAATTGAAATAATATGCATCGTCATAATTTTGAAGCTATATGGTGTATATTCCACTATCAGCTGAACAAGAGTCAATTGATTAACCTTATTACTTGCCATAAGTTTAGATTCTATGATATTAGAAAACTCAATGAAGGATGCCCTAACTTTTTTACTACGTATGTCATTAGAGGGATATTGGAAATCCGCAATCTGAGAAAGGATGTAGGATGTAATTGCATGGGCATTCTTGTGTTTATTGCATATTTCAGAATTTGTCATAAGTCAAGTTAATAGGTTTATTTCTCTTGACAGTCAGATTCCTAAATATTTAGAAATTCTGCAATCTACATAAATCAAGTATCACTAGAATAAAAACTAAAGAGTCGAAATATCAAACCTGAAAGGGCTACCAAATATGTCAAATTGAATCCCTTGGAATCAAAAACGGTCTGCAGCGTCGTTAAGTTTGAAAGTGGGCTTGGTAAACTGGCACCAACGACCGTTGAATTGGCGTAGTCAAGGCTATCTCTGCGCCCAAGCGGTACTGGATAATCCGGACCTCCCGCCTTCAAAATGACAACTTGTATCAATCCAATTGCAATTTTCCATCAGAGGCAGCGGATCCATAAAAATAATGGTACAAAAGTAGCGTGGTACCAACCGTAGCGACGGAATCACGAGCAGCCAAAGTCACAATATCCGCGCACGATACAACACCGCTGCAGTTGGCTTCTACAGCGGCCTTGATTTCGTTGATTATCGCGATGGCGCTGGCTCTAATTGTGAGGTTTGGAATATCCTCCAGCTCACCGGGATCGCTTGATGTTCCTGTCAGCAACAGAGATGCATCGCAACCCTTTCCAGAAAAGAGCAACAGTATTAGACTCATAGCATTTAGAAAACTGTAACATGTAAAGGGGTGCAATATTCAAACACTCAACCATTGTAATTCAGAATTCATATTCAGATTCCATATTTTACAACTATGGGAAAGTTGAAGAATATACTAGATGGTTTTAAGATATCTTGCGTGGTTTTATGTATAACGAATGTTTTAAACCTTCGCGATATTTTTGCCTAAAAACTATTCTTCATATTTTTGCCTCAAAAAAACTGTTCTTTCTTTATTCGATGGGTGATAATCATAATGAATAAAGATAAATGCATAATTTCAAAATCTGCAATCTATCTGGAATAGATATAAACATGTACAAATTTAACATAACTTTGTATAGATATTTACAATAAAGTTAAGATGCATAAATTTTAGTATAATTTTTTCAATAGATATAAACATTTAAAAAAAATTCAATAGATATAAAGATGTGCATAAATTTTAGTATAATTTTTTCAATAGATATAAACATTTAAAAAAAATTCAATAGATATAAAAATGTATAAACTTTGTATAGATGTTT
>APFE031654982.1:158549-175058 GCA_000404065.3 Pinus taeda
TATGGGATTATTAAAAATATAATAATTAGAAAATGTTTCTAAATAAATTCAAACTCCAAATAAATTTCACATCAATTTTTTTGGGAAAACCTATGATAACTATTAATAGTAGGAACAATCATTAAAGGTTGTTATCCATCTACCTGGAATCATTTGCAGGTAGTCTTTAAGAGGACAAGTTTTGATTTCTTAGAGATGCTTTTAGGTGTTTGATCGTTAAACTGTACAAAATACCTTTGGTCTTGGGTTATTAATATGTTCCCTTATTTTTTTGAAGAAAATAAACTCTTAACCAAATAAAAATGATTTTAAGTCACACTCAAAACTCATAATCTAACCTCAATTGTTATATCTATAGTTTAATAATATTTTTAATAAACCTAAACATATATATACTTTAAAAATACACTTTAGATTATAATAAGGCTATGTATAAATTTTAACTAATAAGAAAAAATTCATCAAAGAGTTAGGGAAAACTTCATATCATTCTATAAATAAATTTGAGAAGATTGAAAGGAAGAACATACTTTAAATTTAAAAGCGCGATCCAATAAATCTAGTATACTAAGTGAGTCCGCTATATCGTTTTTAAAACAAAAGCAAGGCTCATAACCTAATTAAAAGAGACAAAACCTAATTAAAATCTCAAGGCTCAAGGCTCCCAAGCACCCAGCTAAGTAACGAAGCTAAATATCTGCTTACCTGCACAAAACAATCGTGAAAATGAAGTCTCAACAATCCTGCAGCTTGGGTAATATCGGCCTCCAGCACCTGTTGTAGTGTTGCGTTAACAATGGACTCCAAGTCTGGGCAAGTCTCGTTGTAAAATGTCCATGAGAGCCCATCCACAGGCGTTGGTAGATCGTCTGTATCTATATCATATCCATTGCCAGAGATAATGGCGACAGAAACAAATAAAAAAACACAAATAACGGTAAAGGTGTGTAAAGCCCTGTAGTTCTTCATCGTCTTCTTTTGCAACTATGCTGGCATGTGATCCTGTAATACATATCCACACAGGATTTCAATTCCAATAATTATGGCGATTTCAATACAATATTCCTGGTATCAATAACTGATATCAGTAAAAGAGAAACTAAATCCTACCAACGTCTTCTCAGAGCTCCAAAGACAATTCTATATGAGAGTTGCTCTTATGGAAATATTGGACGAGTATTTATGAACAAAAACCAATACCCGTGGTCGAGAAAAATATTAATTTTTGAATGACTAAACCGGAATGTGGGCACACGGTTTTTGGCTCATATTAATTTTAGAATGACTAAACCACAATGTGGTATGCATGTTTCCATTGCTTCTGCGTGCTTTGAAATTTGAAAACGACATGTCAAAACCAAACACCCGAAAATCCATGTCAGTGGCACCGCCATCCTTCGTTCCTTGTCCATATCAGTGGTACCACCATCCTTCTTTCCTCCAAACCAGCCAATTTCGAGAATCGGCGGTACCCTTACATCATAATGAAGAAAGGCTAACAAGCCACAATTTCCATTGATGCAGAATTTTTAGTTAAAACTTGTTTACCAGTGGTTTGTTGACAAGTGGAGAGCTATGTTGTAACTGTGTTGGATGTTGTAACTGTGTTGGATATAGAGGATACTTTCATCCCATGTGCGTGGATGCATTGAGTTGTACATGGGGAATGTATATGATCATCCTATTGACAACCTTTGTTTGGCTATCAGTTTGGGGATGGAAAGTCATAGACTTAGCAAGTTTTGTATCTAGTATCGACGAGAGATTTGATCAAAATGTACTCAAGAATTTGTTGTCTCGATCTGAGATAATGGTCTGTGGGATACCAAAGTATACCCAAACTCGCTCAAAGAAGACCTTAACAGTGGCCTCTATTGTGATACTCTTCTCGCAGGCCGCCATAATGGCCATCTTAGAGAATCTATCGATGACCACGAAAAATGCAATCATTGTCATGCTTAGTAGAAGGAAGGCCTGACATATAATCCATTGACAAAGATTCCCAACGTTGCCTAGAAGTAGGTAGAGGAGCATACAAGCCTTACTTCTTGATGGTTGGTTTGGTAATGACACACGTGGTGTAGGATCTAATGTACTTCCAAATATCCCGATGAAGATTCGACCAATAAAATACTTCTACAATACCGTCACTGTTTTCTCTACTTTGAAATGTCCAGCAACCTTAGCGTAGTGTCTCTCCCAAATCATGTTTGCATTCTCACTTGAAGGAGCATAGATGTGTCCCAAGTGGCATAAAAATGCATCCTAAAGGTGAAAATGTGGAACTTACTTCCCTTCCAAGAGTGTCTGTTACATGCTACTGAATTCTAGATCGCTCTTTTAAAGATGTGGCCACCCCGATGTCTCATACCCATAAGAGTTGAGCACAGTGATTAGCAACATGATCGGTGGTTGGCTGAGGCAATCAACGACGTTATTGGTGTTTCCCTTCTTATACTTAATGTTCAAATGGAATTTTTGTAGATAGGTGGACCATTTACGATGGCGATCCTTCTGCAACTTCCCTTGTGTCCGTATGAACTATAGAGTCCGGTGGTCTATTTGGATAACCATTTCCTTCCCCAGAATGCAATGCTTCTATTAACAGTAGGCTTGCATAATGCAATACATTTATCTGTCGTAAGTGGTGTACTTTCATACTGTGTTTGAAAGTGTCTCACTATGGTAAGACACTAGATTCCCATGTTGAGTAAGAACCACACCAATAACATAGCCGAAGGCATCTGTTTCATTCTCAAATGGTTATTGCAGGTTTGGAAATGTGAGCACCAGTACAGAACAAAGACGATTCTTCAACTCAAAGAATGGTCGTTGTTGGGTTTCCAGCCAAAATAACTCAGCTTTCACTCCACTCTTGGTGACTTGACTTAAAGGCCAAGTGATATAGGAGAACCCCAACACGAACCTATGGTAGAAATTTGCAAGCCCCAAAAAGTTGCGGAGCTTTGTTAGAGTGGTTGGGGCTAGCCTAGCCTGAATGACCTGTATCTTGGATCGGTCCACATGTACACACTCCTCATCAATGAGGTACCCTAGATATTGAACCTTGGTTAGGCCAAAGGTGCATTTCTCCATGTTAACATACAACTTGTGTCATCAAAGGGTTTGAAGGACTTGTTGAATATGGTGGAGGTTCTCTTCTCAACTTTGGCTGAAGATCAACATGTCATCTAAATACACCACAACGAATGCATTGGTGAAGGATTGCAAGATGTCATCCATCAATCTCATGAAGGTTGCAGGGTTGTTTGTCAATCCAAATGGCATGACCAACCATTTGAAAAGGTCATCCTTGGATTTGAAGGTAGCCTTCCACAAATTGGAGGGTTCGATAGGCACCTGGTGATAACCTACCTTCATGTCAATCCTGCTAAAATATTTTTCCCACTTAAGCTAGTCTAGAAGATCATCAATTCGTGGGATTGGGTGCCTATTCCGTATAGTGATCTTGTTCAATGCCCGATAGTTAATACAGAGCCTCCAAGTCTCATCCTTCTTCTATAGCAATACGGTCGGGCTCCCACAGGTTGATGATCTTGGATTGATGTGACCTTTAAGTAGTAGTTCCTGAATCTGCCTCTCGATCTCATCGTTCTCCACAATAGAGTGTTGATAGATCGATCCATTTGGTAGTGGCTTGCTCGAGCTCAGATCAATGAGTTGCTTGACCTGACAGTGGAGAGGTACCCCTTTGGGTAAGGCAAAAAAGATCCTTATACTCCTCCACAACCTTGTCCATTTGTAGTTGTTGTGTAGAGGAGTCCTGCCTCGAATCTGTGGCCACAACCTTCTTCTTTCCTGGGGTGAATCATAAGAAAAACAAATTTCATTGTATGCAAAATGATCCAAGTACATTGCTTTGTAGTGATCAAAGAGATGGTGGTAGGCAGGGCTGCCTTCAGTATCCTATACAATTTATTAGCCAAAGTAATAATCACAAAATGAGGTCTAGACTCATAGACAACATGTCACTTCCACAAGTATGGTTTTCCTAACAATACATCATAAATATCAAGAGGAGCAACGTCACACAGTACCTCATTCGTGAAGGGCTTGATGCTACAGGGAAGGTGGCACTATTTGCTGACGCGAAGATCTCATCCTTGGTGAAGCCACTCGATGGTGTAGGGCTTTGAATGTGTGTAGTATTTATGACCAACTTCTTCATGACCTTTGCAAAAATGAGGATCTTATAGCTCTTGTTGTTGACAATGAACTGTAGTGAAGAACCCTTCACCCACATCTCTGATTAGAAGAGGCATTTCCCCTCCTCCGGATCTTCAGGTTCAATTTTCTCGATCTTTGTGGTGTCCACGGTGGCACTGGGCTCCACATCTATGATCTTCTTCCCTTTGTCAGTTCCCTTAATGAGTTCTGATTCAGAGTCAGAAACCTGCATATGATTCGGAAGCCTTCATCTCGGCCACTAGTGATTGCTTGGCCCGACACTCACTTGTATTATGAGTGGAGCTCTTATGGAACTCACACCATTTTCTATGTCCTTCTTCTTCTTTGTGGTGTTTTTCTTTTCTTGCTACTTCAGCAGGTTGTTCTGGGTAGCCCCGCCTTGGCTTGGTCCTTGTTTCTGTGATTTGGGGGCACATTTTCCTTGCTTTGGATTCACAGATCCAAAGTTTTGCTTCTTCTATTTAAACTTCTACTCAATCTTTATAGTGTAGCGATAGACTGTGTCGAGCGAGGATATGTCCAGGAACTCCATCTCATCCTAGATGTTCTTGTGTAGAGAGTCGTTGTATTTGAGCAGCAAATGCCGCTCAGTATGCTTGATAACCACCTTCGTGTGAAGCATATGGAAATTATTTGTGAACACTGGCACATCTTGCTCCCTTCCCTTTCGTAGCATGGTCCACTTTATTTATTTATCTTCATAGCTCCTGACAGGGTAATATTGTTCCTTGATGACATCTTGGAAAGAAATCCAAGTGAGTGCGGATGAAAAAAACGGGTGTTCACTCTCGTCTTTTTGTTCGCAATAGGTTTCCCACGAGTCCTTGATGTGTGGGGTGGCTTTGAGAACTGTAAAGTAATATTTTCCCAATTGGAAAAGTCATGAACAGAAAAATATCCTTCCAACAAATTTAACGATTTATCTACAATGTCTGCATCTATCAGGCCTTCAAATATGGAAATATTGAAGTTAACTTGTACCTTAAAAGGAGTAGCACCTCTATAGTGGCTACTGGATGAATATGCAACGCCTATGGGTAGCCGTCGAAGGATCTGGGCAAAGCTCTGCATCATCGCATCTCTCTATCACTCGAGGAATTCCTTGAGCAACATTCTAAAAGGATCTCCTTCCCCCTCATCTTTATTTTCTTTTTCCATTGGAGATCATTGGGTTTTGCAAAGGCTAATCCTACAATACTTCAACCAGATCGAACCCTAACTCGTTATACCCTGACCTCGTTGGGGGCATGCAAAGAAAAACAAAGAAAGAGCAAACTACTTTGATGCCACTACTATGAACTTAAACAAGACTGCTATAAACACAGAGATGTAGTAGAAAAACACTTCATTTCATTAATAGAAAATATTGAACTACGCTTACAAAGAAAATGGAAACAATATAGCTCTGGCGATGATAACTTATCTCTGAGAAGAGATGTGGGGGATACATGCCTTTGAACTGATTTACAATGAGGCTCAAGGGCCTTTTTATTATTGAACAATAAGAGAAACACCTAAACAACCAAAACCTAAACTGAGGAGATGTAACACCAAGATTTTATGGGCTCCGTTGGGGTTAGTTGGGCAGCCAACTTCCCGGGGTCGTAACTTGGTCATATTATCTTCGTTTGACGCATATGATACCTCTTGGGAAAGATATTTCTGAGGGCTACAACCGTGGATGTCATTTCCGAGGAAAACAATGGAGGAATTGTGCTAAAAAAACATCATTTAGGGTCTCAAAATGGCTTCATAAGTTCAAGACCCAAAAAATTGCCAAAAAAAATATATTACGCTACAATTAAAGAAACTAAAAAACTGAAAGAAACAATGGTGAGGGTCCAAGTGGAATAGGTGGATGGCCACCAATATCCACCTGGATTAACAACTAGATGGTGTTTTCATAGAATGGAAAGCACGATTAGAAGCAAGTTTTCAGGGCCTAAGAGAGATTCCATTAGCAAGCTTGTGAGTAGGCAACAAAACAAGAAATGGGATCCTGGAAAGTAGAATGCACAACATCTGGTACAATGGGATGACAAGGAAAAAAACATATTGCAGAAAGGAAAGAAAGCAGTTACAACATAAAGTTTGAGGTCTAGGAGGATTTCAATTAGCATATGGAAGCACATGATCGAGAGACCATGAATCCTTTCCACCTTGGGAGTATGATGCAGGAGCATCTAAACTCGAATTCAAATACTGTTATCTAAGACCTAGGGTTATTTCCTTTTCTAAGGGAGTTAGTTCCTTAATTGTTAATTATTTGTAGTTTTCTTTGTTTTTAAGGAGATTGCAATACTAATGCAATTGGTATGGAATGAGATAATGTTCTAAGAAGATGTCTCAAGAGGTTGAGTGATTTAGAGAAATATTTCAATATAATATATTTCTTAAGATAATTTTTTGGATCCATAGGATCTAAAGATAGGTTTATTAGTTGAGTGCACTGTGGAGCTGAACTAATTCTAGTTCAGGATCCTTTTGTATATTTTGTAAGCCAAAAAGGCATTCAAGAGCCATCCAAGAGAGGAAAGGGAGTCAAGAGGATTGAATTCCAAGTAAGGCCATGAGGCCAAAAAGGGTTGAATTAATGGAAGTCATTCGAACATAGGCCTTTTCTATTCCTTGTATGTGAGTAAATATTTATTAATAGAGGAAACACTACGTTGTGAGTGTCAAACATGTAGAATTGATATTTTGTTCTTAATGAGTAATGTGTCATATTTATATGAATGAATTCATATGGTTTTAATAGCTGAGATTTGTATTGAATGTTTTTACTGAAGTTGAGGATGGATTTTTGTAGTGCAGGAAACCTACAAGTGTTTACCAATATCATAGAGGCTATGACTTTTTTTTTTTTTGAATGCAACCATAGTACTGCAAAGGAAGCATGGAGGTTATAAAGGGATTAAAGGAAGCCATGGAGACTAGCATAGTGGAAGCGTAAAGTGTGAAGAATTAGAAAATACCAAAGCTGAGCGGTGGTATGTTTGTAGTCTTGTAGAAAAAGAGAGCACAAAGTATAAGAAAACAAGGAAAACACTTATTTTTTGAAAGGCCTTAAAGGAGGATCATCAATTGATAGTGTAGGGGAAACAAAATCGAGGGTTCTCTTAGAAATCCCAGCAATAGAAAATTTTTAATAGATGTGTTGTTGTGATGATGTGTAAAGTGTTTTGTACAATGTGGAGGAAGTCATGAGGATGAGTTGGGAAGTGGGGGGGGTGGGGGGGGGGGGGGGTGATGTGGTTACATAGCATCGGAAGTTCATCAAGGTACAAAGAAAAGAAATATTCTGATCTCCCTACGACTATTACAAGGGAGGATTAAAAGGTGTGCAGCAAGGGAAGCACTCGGATGAATCAACACTACATTAACGTGGAAGACAAACAAACAAGTTTAATAGTAGGCTGACATAGAGTTATTTGATTGGAAACAAACTGACAAAGGGACCCATAAGGAAATTGACTCCTTCGAGAGGTAAAAGTTGTGTAGACACTTTTATAACAGTTGGGGTTGATAATTAATGCAAACTTAGGATGAAATTTGATGGGAGAAACTTCATTAGTTTGAGTCTTTCTCCTAGAAAAAATTATTTATACACATCTTTGGGAAAAATGGGATGGTGTATATCGATGATGACATGTAAAGACGGTGACATAGAGCATACATAGGTTGAAAATATCAAAGATGGAAATAGCAGTGGATCAATGTGCCCCAAGTGATTGGGGCTTGTGCCTAACATAACAGATCTGGAGACAAAGGGCATAATCCTTAGTCGCTTGCACATTCACTAAAGTTTGTGAATGGAGGAAAATATACGACTCAAGGACTTGGGGCAGGATTATAAGAGGTAAATGGCTAATATTATAATTAGTCCCACATGTTTGTTTTAAAAAGGAAAGTTGAGCCTATGGTGGTTCTACCCAATTCTTGGGCATATCCATGTGTTCATATTATAAATATTTTTTTCTATACTGTTTCTTGATAAATGATTGGGTTGGAAAACTGAACCCATACAAGGCTTCAACTATGTTAAATCACCCACATACAAAATAACAATTGTGTTTATTTAAAAGGGAGTAAACTATACCTTTATGAATCCTCCCACTTGGTTTTCAATGAGTATTTAGAAGGGTTTTATTTCCCTTGGTGGGGCCTAGAGGAAGTGCCTTTTGGCTGCAAATTGGGCCTTGTGGTGATTTAAAGCTGATATATTGGCACAAGCATTGTTTTCCCAGCATCATGATGTAATTATTTTCATTATTTAGTTAATAAATAACCATTTTGGTAGTATTCAAGAAAGAGCACTAGAATATTAAAATACCTCTTTCCATCTTATGAAAAGTTGCTAGTGGTTAAAGTCCACATGTTGGACCTTCCCTAGAAGTCTCCTAAAAATCCCTATGATAAAGTTGTTAAAAATATTAGCATAATGTAAGACAAACATTATGTTAATCACTTAGCTGGAGAGAAATGCTAGGTGGGGAAGAAAGAAGAATAAAGCACAAAGGGAGAGAAAGATGTGCTTTAACATAAAATAAAATAATATTTCACAAAAAAAAAAAAAACAAAAAGGCTTATGGAAAAGGCTGACAGACCTTAAAGCAGGACATTGCTAAAAAATTGCTAGGAAGAAATCTCTAAAATAAATTGCTTGCAAACCAAAGAGTTTGTTGATTTCTAACACGATGAAAATCATAGCTTAGGGGGTAATTGTTGGTGAAAGTTCGTGGTTGGGTGGAATGTGCTCTATTCTTGAGTATTCCCTAAACTAATTTCTATTGGTAGATTAAATTTTGTCTAACTCTTATTGTTTATTATGATGATAGTGAGATTAAATTATATTTAACTATTATTGATGATTGAATGGTGTTCAATAATATATATGGAAGAATAGTGGAGACTATGCATACTCATGTTTATCATACTTACTATGAGTTTTGTTTGCACAAATTTCTATTCTACTATATCTTATTGTTACATTAAAATATGTTTAGAATGTATAATGAAGATGGACACTCTAAGTAAAATTAAATGAGTGATTGTTAGATGTATGCATATGTTAACCTTTTATAAGTAGATTATTGAGAAATATGGGTAGAGTAATAGTATAGTGTAGATGTTGCATGTTAGTTATAAATTGCACGCATGAATGAATTACAGATAATTCACTACTTCCAGATATAATCAACTCGATAGTTAATTAGGAAAATGGGCTATCTTCAGTTTATGTAAATGGATTCATTAAAAATAAAATAAAACATGCATGCATAGAATGAATATCGATGACTAAATTAGATAATACTATTATCTGGGATGGAAGAAAACATAATGAATTCACGAATAGAATGGAAGGACGAGATTGAGAAATTGCATTCATGTGCTTAGACGACTATTTATTAAGTTGATCCAATGGAATGATTATTTTTTAAAAACATATAGCTAAACTAAGAAGAATCCATTCTGGAAAAATGGCTTCACTAGTATGAGATATATTAGTAGCTATTTCGAATATTTGTAAGTCTAACCAAATATCGCGAGTTGACTAACATAGAAACTACACCTTTAGAATGGTAAGAATTGGAAACACTTCTTTCATCTATCATTATAGAATGATACTAAATGGGTAAATATTGTTAAGAGGATAAATTCCTTTGTTATATATCTATATGATTACCGAAGCATGACAATTTCATAGATATACTAGACAACATGAAATAGGGCTATATGTGTGTGTGTGTGTGTGTGTGTTTGACCTATAACAGTCGAAGGAATAACTATAATAAGTAATTGTGACTAAATTAATTTGACATGTAAGGAAACATGGAATACATTATGTATTCCAGTAAACTAATCTACAAATTCTTTTGATTGGGTGTTCAATTACAACGAGTGTTTAGCATGCATACACATAATAAGTTTATGCAGATATACTTAAGAGAATTATAATTTGCATCTTATGTATAAATACTAAAGGAATTAAAATAATATATTAAAGAGTGTAAGAGTTAAATAATATAAGAAAATTGGAAAAAGGGTATTTCATTAAGAAAATCCTAGATGAAGTTTCAACATTTTTCATAATAAAAATATAGAAGAAAACAACTTGTATAAACAGGTAGGACCTAGTCCTTCATTGGAAAATGAAATTTGTCATAGTAATAAACATAAAAAAATAGGGATATACTACTAATTATATAGATTTCTATTGTGAGAAAAAACACCATGCAGAGGGAGAAATTCTATGTGATATATAAGGAAATTTATATTGTAACCATCGGTCCATGAACTTCCACCAATAAATAGTTTGAATATTCTTCTATTAAAAAATTTAGTCACTAAGTGGAGTTAATAGATTATAAAACCCCATAGATGAATATAATTGTTTACACACTGGTAAGCAATTATTGGCTTTAATAACTTGTGTTCATACAAAACATCAAAATCTTGATAGGGTTGAAACAATAGAAACCCCGAGGCAAAAAACCAAGAAGAAGAGCATGTGGCCATTTCTAAGGATTTTGGGTGCAGGAAGAAAGTTGCTACTTGGAAAGTAAATCCATTCTCAGTTCATAAATTGATCATAACACATGAACCCAAAAAGCTGTTGCAAGTTAAATCCCAATCTCCAACCCATACTTGTCATGAAACAATGAGAATGTTATTATATAAGAAATGTAGAGCACAAGGAGGTAAATAATATGAAATCATAAGAGGTTGTGCCCAAATACCTGAAGGGGTCACTTGGGAGGTCACCTGTAAAACTTGACATGCAAAGAAAACCTAGTTAAATTACATATAATTATTTTTGAAAGACTAACAAAACAAAAACTCAGGAACTTAAAGTGATGAAGCTAAAGTGCTTTTGACTATAGTTCTAGCTAAACCCTTAATGTAACCAGACAGTGTTTTAGTCAAGAGTGACTAATTTCAGAAGATTATGACCCTTACTCTAAGAATTAAACAAAAAGAATGAAGATTATATTCTTACTCAGAAGGGGCAAACACTTTCACACATAAATGAGGATTTTGGAATGGTATCAGACTTATATTTCTTTCAAACGGAGCTCATCAACGATGATAAATGGTTTTAGAATGAAAAAGGATTTCTAGCTTTTGTTAGACACATAGTTGATGTAGTTGAACTGTCACAACTAGAAAACTAAGGTACTCTGGTATTTGGAAAAATAAAGTACAAATTAAAGGAAATTTCTTCAAACATATAACATACATTTACAAAGTTGATAGTAAAATGAATAATAATTTTTTTACTTGGGAATTATATGAGCTTCTCAAGCTCTTCATTTTAATTGTCCCAGTGAATGAGACGTAAAATCCATATAGAAGTGATTGCATTAGTACCACCGCACAAATGGGACGAAAGACATAAATTTTTTCTCATAGAAAATAAAACAAATTGGAAAGGATAGGCTAATACAAACCAAGACTTAAATTACTGGAATGAAGGCAAAAAAAATTGTATGATACCCAAGGAAACCTCTAAGGGGCATCTGTAAAAACCTCAAGGATAAATTGACACCAAAGTTATTACAGTCAAACCAGCTGACATGTTTCTCTAGTCCCTAGAGGAAAAAAAATGAAAAACAAAGCTCTTAGAAAGGTAGGGTGTTATTGATAAACCTTATCCATTGTCAACTCTTAGATATTAGAGTTATATCTCAACTATAGAAAAGATGCGCAATCTACACTCCATGTGAAGTTCACATGGCAAGCCATGACATGTCCTTCCTCCATTAATTCAGGCACATCAATAACCAAACCAACAATAAAACCTATCCTACAGACATAATCTCTAAGTGTGATACCAAGGTATAAAGGTAATACAAAGGTATTTACATTTTATAAGTTAAGGTCTAATCATGCACCATTATAAATGTATATAATATATGATGTGAAAAGGTGTAATACTTAGCAAAATTGAGTAGGTAGTGGTGTCATTATTTATTCAAGAACTCAAAACTCATATGGTGCAGTGATTCAAATGGAATTATAGTCATATATTTAATGATACCCACATTGTACAATGGAGGCTTAGAGGTATTTTTCTCTACCATATTTGAATCCCTTATTGATATTATTTTCCAAGAGTAAGGCCTAATGGGGATACCATTGTAAATTAAATACATTCACTACCATATCAACAAGTGTTGATTGAAACCCAAATAAATATCAATATTTTAGAGGAGACACTATTAATGAAAGTCAATTAGAGACTCAACACACTCAAGTGAATATAATAACACAACTAACCTAAATAATGTACATGGAAAGGAAATACAATAAGAGCTCTCCAAATAGGAGAGGCAAGAAATTAGTTACTAGAATAATATAGATGACCATAAATAGAAAAAAAGATCAGGTGAGGTATGTTACATTTAACGACGAATAATATAATTGAAATTGGAGCAATAACATATCATCTAAAACATATATTCAAAAATGGGTTATTGAAGCAAGATGCAAGAGGATTCTAGGTAGGTTAATAAACAATGGTGAACGAAAATATGAAACTGAATCAACCATTTGAAACATTTTTTGAGATCGACTCTCAAATAAAGTTTCACCTTACGATATTGACTAAAATAAAAATTGGCATGGAACATTTAAGTGATTTTATGTCAAAATAATAAAGAAGGTGTACAACAGTTTTTTTTTAGTGTGCTATCATATGGGGTTTTTGATACTGGAGCTTTTTTCTGATAGGTGCTTAGTGTCATATAATATGGGAGGTTTAGTAGGTAAATTTTATTCTATGGATTACCACATCATAGAGAAGAATCCCTGAAAATTCTTTGAGGTCTTTTCATAGGGACATTAACACAATTAAAAATGATTTTATTTTCTTTTAGAGAGCTACATAAGAATGTGGCAATCCATAATGATTTCATTGTAAACCAATTATATATTAAAGCATTCATGATATCTTAAATAATACACCTACCTTTTTAACAATTTAATCTTTGTTTATTAATAAACCCTCTTGAGTTATGATTCTAAGTAAAATTGTCCTTCTTGTATTTTGTATTTGGGAGAGTTAATAACCAAAACATATGGTCATTGATTCCAAAAGGATCACATAGTTTCAATTCCAAGAAAATGCTTACTAACATGAAATGATTACCTGTAAAACATACCAGCAAGCCTAGATAGGTTTTCAAGTGAGGTGTATGTTGGAAGTATTGATTCCATGTGTTGTTGTGTGTTGTCATTATGAGTTCCCACACGTCAATATAGAAGAACTTCCCTATGTATGAGTTGTAGTTGTGATCTAGACATGTCGTAGCCAGTGATTTATATACTATAAATATGTAACCATTGAGATCGATAAAATACAGTGTGTGTGATTTATTTGTCTAATTTTTCTCTCTGATCATCTCTCTCAAGATTTTTAAGATGGTATCATCGTTGACACTCTCACGAAAGTGAACGAGATCACACAATTTTAGTCATGAGACTCCTATGTACATAGATTAGTTTAATGGAGTGTTTGATCTATTGTTTGTGTGAATATTTTATTTCTGTGTGGATTGTGGATAGTTGCATGCAAAGGATAATTTCAAAGAAACAATGTTGGTTTTGTTGTGTGAAGTTTCATTATGGACATTTTTTTGTAAAAGAAGAGGAGATCTGCTTGTGAAGAAGCTCGATCAACATAGATTTGGTTTGATCTAGTGTGGATCTAAAATTGAGAGCAATATATACATGTTTTCAATGGTGCTTCTCGAGATTATGAGGTGGTGCAAGATGTACAACTGCAGCATGCAGGTGTAATGATGGCATTTCTCATTCTAGATTTGACTTCATAAAATATTGTGGTACATTTTTTTATCGAGCGATCGAGATCCAAACACTATAAATCTGATGGAAAATACCAATATGAAAGTTATTAATCTACACAAATAAATAAATTGCAGACACTTATTTTGTCTCTGTACATTTTGGTGGTTGGTGTTTGTGTTATTATTCGTTATAAAAAAGGTTGGCGGTTCTTAAACTAGAAGCCCTGATATCTACAACATCAATTCTTGAGTGTTTTTATTGATTATAAAAAGGTTTGTTGGTTCTTAAATTAGAAGCCCCAATGTCTAGACCATATTTTCTTGTGTGTTTGTAAGGTCAAGTTGTTTGATCAACTTCTGAACACATTTAGTATCTATACCTCCATCCTAGCATTGACACAGAGCCCAAGGAAAAATATCTGACAGATGGTGATTGGTTCATAGCATGGTTCATTACTTGATGGTTCTTATTGTGGAATTTGCGACGTGCTGAGGTGTGAATATATTTGATCTTGAAAAATTCATAAATGATGGCCAAAGGAGGTTGTGTTTTAAATGGAGGTCAAGTGATAGCTCAAAGATGTGGTGGTGAAAGAGTAGTGTTTTAGAGATTACAAAGTGGATGTGAGAGTTGATGAAGACCAGTCAAACATAGATTATCAGTGTTATTTTAATATGTGTTTTCAATTTTTTCCATATAAGAATTAAGGGAGGGTATTGGAAGTAATTCTTCCATGTGTTGTGAATTTTCATTATGAGTTCCCAAGTGTCAATCTAGAAGAAGTTGTTTCATATGTATCAGTTATAGTTAGGATCTAGATGTGTTATAGTCAATGATCTATATACTATAAATATAGAACTGTTGATATCAATAAAATATAGTGTGTGTGATTTGTGTTTCTAATTGTTCTCTCTTATAATCTCTCTCAATATTTCTAACATGATGAAAAAGAAAGGATACCTTATTTTTACCAAATATTATAAGTAGCAATTATTGTGACATCTATTATACCCCTTGTTATGTCTAGTTGATGTATGTTGCGCACAATATTTGACATACATAGAAGGAATCTACTTTAGAATTTTTGTTTTCATAAACTACCTGAAACTTTAGTCGAGTTTATCAAACATATTACATAGGAAATAGAATATCATTTATTATTTGGATCCCACTATCAAATATATGGTCATTTATGTTACGTTTTTTAAGACACTTTTATGGTTTACTAATAACTTTTGTATCCAACTACTCTTTCCTAATGTCTTCGAAACAAAAAACTCACCAAAACAAACCTTCCAATATTTATAACTGGGAACTTATCAATCTTTACTTCCCACATATTAATGGTATTTCATCAAAAATCCATTAACCTTATGGATAAGGTAAAATATTTTTTAAAAAATATCGAAAATGTCTCTAAAGTTAACCCAACGAATTTCTAACTTTAACCCAAATTCCTTAGACACAAAAGCAAAACTATATCTAAACAGTGAAAAAATACACATTTCAAACTTAAGTTGCTTTGATTAAAAACTCCACTAATAAAAAAAATAAAATGATACTTGACCGTATTAAGTAATTAAAGAGAAATAATTAGGACATATACCAATTTCCTCTTCTCTATTATTAAATTTATCAAAATGTACTTTCCCATATAGTTAAAATTTTAATCACTTAAAAATATCTTATCGAAAAATATAGTTAATTACAATTTTAATATCATACTTCATTGTGTTATAAATATCATTATTAAAATATATAGATTTTTGTAGCTGGAATTCTTCATAAATAGAAGAAAATCTGCATATTGAAAAATTTTGGTTTACATTCGAGAACCACAATCAAGGTCTTGATTGATTGGAACTGGATTGTGGTTCCAAAGGGTGGACCAAAATTTTCAATATAAGATATTCTTCACTATGAACCAATCTTTTTTTTTTAATATTATTTAATTGAAAAATTACTATTTTGTTTTTTAATAATAAAAATTATAAAATTATAATAAATATAAATTAACTATAAAATAAATAGAAAGAGACAAGCCACCATGAAATTCTATATTTATATCCCGAAATAGAGAAGCCAACATCAAATAAAAGCTTCAAACGTGGGGTACCGCCATTAGTACAATTAGGGGCAATCTGTTAGGGGAGGCAAGAGGAACATTTTATTAAAAGATAATCCACATGATTAGACTTATGAAATTACGACTGGTGAACGAACTTGATCGTGATGAGAGGCTGGTCAACTGGCACCTTCGAAAATTAAAAGACAATTGAATGCAACATAGGAACATCGCATTATTATGCTGGTAAATTATTATTTAATCATATAAAGAAATACAACATATTTACGCATAAGATCTCGTTGAAATTTTCTTAGTTTCCTAGCTATTAAACGGACTAGCGGGACAACACCACCCACAGAAAATTACAAAATGAATAACATACAAATCATTAAAAAAAAGCAAAGTTAACTTATAACATATAA
>APFE031654982.1:183173-208586 GCA_000404065.3 Pinus taeda
GACTAACTACTTAGACATATGCCCATTCTTGATGGTCATATTCCCAGCTCTGCAACTAATGTAAGCATCGACAATGGCCAACCATGGCCTCCCAAGGACGAGAGGGTAACCAGTAAGCTTAGCCTTAGGCTGGAGAACTAGGAAATCTGTAGGTTACTCCCAGGAGTCAATGGAGACCATCACATCCTCCACAATTCCCTCAGGGGTTATTGTGGAACGTCTGCATGTTGCAGAACTATTGTGGTCTTCCTCAATGAACCTTGAAGGTTGAGCTTGAGCATGGTGTCCTTGGTCATCACATTAATGGAAGCCCCAATATCGATCAGAGTGTGTGGGACAATGGTGCCATTGATGTGCACATCTACTACAAGGCTTCCACGGTCCAAATGTTTTGGACAGATTACCTGCCCCAGCATCAAGTCAGACAACTTCCCAATGACAATAATGGTAAGGGCATCCGTTTTTTGCCTCCTTGGATGCTTGAAGCACTTCTCATTAATCAACTTATTGTGAATGGGAACATCTTTTATTTCCTAGAGAAGTGGGATCTTTACACATAGATTTTTCAATTCTCGTAGAAGTTAAGTCTCTTCTGCGGTAGGCTCGAGTGGTTGGGCTAATCTCTGAGGAAAGGGTGGATTTACTTTTAGGTTGCTTTCCTCTCTTTCTTCATCAACCTCCCTATGTGGAGGTGGAGGTTGGTTATCTAGGAGAACCGTCTGAAATCTTAGGTTAATCTCTTCAATATGATGTCTCTCCATTGTATACTGTTGAGCTTGCCTGTTTTTTAGGTTCAGATTTGGTTGGGCAGGCATTTGGGGTTGCTTGGGTGGATTAGAGTGTAGGCGCTGTGGTTGGGTAGGTGGTGGAGACAATAGAGCTAGAGCATTGTTGTATTGGGGCCTCCACCCCTGGAGTGGTGTATTCCACTGAGGTTGTGGAGGAGCATAAGGTTGAAATGACTGGCTGGCTAGATGGGAGTGGTACTGAGATGCATAGGACCAAGGAGGGGGTGTATACTAGGAAGGATGAGCAGGGGGTCCCCAAGAAGGTATGGTTGTGGTTTGGTTGGGGTGGTAATATGCATGGGATGACCCTTGAATGCCTTGCTGGTATGGTCTAGGCCCATGAGGTCTCCTTTGGTTAATGTAGTAAAGTTGCTCAATGAACCCTTTAGCTCCTTATTATACATCTTTGAGTTCGGGAAAGGTAGGGAACTTGTCTGTGGAGTGGTTTTCTTCACAGATCAGGAAAATTTCAATAGATTTCAATGGGCATTCATTCCTAGGATGCTTCCTAGCGCATCTAGGCAAAAAATGGCCAAGGGTCTCTCTACTTCTTCCTACTTCCTCTTAATGTTCATGGTGTCCATCTACAAGGCAAGGATTTGCAGCATCTCACTTTTGAAATATTCTAGCATGTTTCCAATTTCACCCTTGATGGATGAGTTGGAAGATGATGTATTGGCCATAGGTTGACTACCCTTACCCTTTTTCCTGGCTGCCCTAGAATGGTTTCTAAAGCCAATTTTCATATCCTCATAGGTTAATTGGTAGATATCTCCTCCTGCTAACACAAGTAAGGTATCTTGAAGATCCTCTCTTACTACCTTAAGCAGGACTAGCTTTAGTGACTCAGGGTCAAGTGTGCATCTGGCTCTTTTGTAACTAAGCTGGAATATTTCTTTGTAATCCTCTAAGGATTCATTATTGCCTATGGTCATTCTAAAAATTTCTTCTTTAGTATCCTTTGATCGACAGTGGTCCTAATATTTGTTGTTAAAGGCCTACTGCATCTAAACCCAATTTGTGATGCTATCTCCAGGAAAACCCATGAACTAGCACAATGCTGCATCCTTGAGGGTAGATGGAAATAGTTTTAACTTTTTCTCATCATTTGTATAGTCATAGGTTCGGCATAAAACAACAAACTCAAATAGGAATGTGTCGGGGTCCTCTGTGGTTAGGGCATGGAAATGAGGTAGGGCAGAGGGGCTTAAATTTTTCATCTTAGTGTCCCCATTAGTTTCATTGATGGGGAAGACACCCTCAACTCTCTCTCTATTCCCTGTCATTTCGGTTTTCAGCGATTGGTTCAGTAGGAATGGATTCCTCTTCTTATTCTTCCCCTATAAGTTATTCAAATATGTCAGGTTTCTCACCTAAGGGTTCCTCCAATTCACAGCCACTGAAGAAGAGAGAAGGTTGGTTGTTGGATGCAGTGGGGGTATTTGGCCAAAATTTACCTATGTTGTCCCAATTCCTACGGTGCATGAAAGGAAATATTTTTGGTTTGGTTTTGTATTTTTTTGAACTTGGAAAGTACTTGTAGAATTGAAATTGTTGATTGAATGAAGATTACTGATAGAATGAAAAAGTTACTTGCTGAATTGAAAACTTACTTGAAAAATGGAAAGGAAAGAAGATAATGCAAACTGAAAGAAGGGAAACAACTAGATTACTTTTACAGGAAAAAACTAATGGTAGAATATTGAAGACAAGAAATAAAGGAAAATAAAGTAGTAATCACATTCTACTCAAACACCTCCATGACAATGGCACCAAAAAGTAATGAGCACTAGTATTGCAACAAGGATGCTCCAACTCTTGGGCTACCAGCTTTACTTATCAACCCGGGGTTCATACAAACTTGGAGGTGAAAGTGCTATATGCACAAGTAAAAGTGATGGTTCTGCCTATTGTCACTTTTCAGCTATAGAGAGACCACTAGGCTTCCAAGCCAGACTTCTATGGAGTCATAAGAATCTTGATTCTTTGATGGAAGAAAGGTAAATATACTCTAAGAGAGTTACTCTACTGAAGTAATGGAGGAGGTCAACATGTAATGCTAAACCATACCATACCCTAATTAACCATTCAAGAAGCTATGCTAGGAAGAAATGCTAAATCAACATAAAACAAAGTCCACTATCTAAGTTGCAGAAGTAAGAAGCATCAAACAATACTAATGTGCAAGTAAAGAGACTAAACTAAATCTGTTTTTGTTTTTTTTTGTCTTTTTATGCAAAATCAACTATGCAAACTAATTGTTCTTGTGGATGTGGTAGGTGGATTGAAGGTGTTAGAAGATGGCTAGAAGGTTTCTGAAGTGGTTGGATGGTGTGGAGGGGTCCTAGCAGGCTTTTTTTTTGGTGACATGTTGTTTTATGAAAACAAAAAAGATGTCCTAGAAACCTACAGGATGACTGAGTAGGAATTACAAGAAACCTAAAAGATACAACTGTGAGCTAAATGTGAGGTGTTAGAGGTGTTGGGCGGCTTAGTAAAGGTGTGTAAAGGGTGGAATGGAGTGTTAGAAGGTCTAGGATCACTCAGGATTCAATATCCAAGATGATAGATGGTTAGATTTACTCAATGTGTTTGGGAGAATTTCAATGAAAAATGATGAAAAATTAGTGAGGGTGATGGTGAAAACAAGGGATGGCTAAGGTGGATAAAGTGGAAGGTGATTGTTGGCTATGAAGTCTTAGTCTCCTCTCGAAGCACCTACTTTGCATAAAACATGTGCGTCTTCCAAAAAAATATGCAACAAGATACATTTTCATAAACTAGAAAAGCAGAACTAATGAATCAACAACCTATATTATGCATGAAGAAAGTGGATGAAGGGAATGAAAGCATGAGTGAGATCTACTGCAGAAATGGAGATGGAAAAGATGACAATGAAATCTACCTTGCAACATTAACCAAATACTAAATTAAAGACAAGAAACTCCAAAGCTCATAAAAGAACTAGAAATCTATGATTTTGGAGTTGCTTAAGGGTCCCTTACACAAGTCATGGTCCCAAAGGGAGGAAGTGAGGTCGAGACACCTGCTAACAACCTTGTGGTGATCCTTTTTCTCCTTGCTAACCTGCTACTTGCAATAAGGCACAAATGGAAGCAAACTATTAAGATATGAATCCACACTAAACATACGTGTGCAATCATGAGGAGCCTTGGCTACTAGGGTTGGGCCCTAATCTAAGAGCTTCAACCCTCTGAGTTAACTCAATGCTGACTCTAAACGAAATTCATTCTTATTACCAAAACAACAAATTACATCAAAAGAACTGTCACAAGTCTTGCAGCTCGAAAATAGAGTACAATTTTACAATAAAAAAATATGAATCCTACTTAGGTCCTAGGCCTCTATACTTATACATCTAAAGTCCCCAACGACTTCCTTAAAATTAGGGAGGCTCATCTCCCAAACTCGAGATAAACTGGTGCTTTGTCTCTCACTTGCTTTGTTGCCTTCTAGTCCTCATGATTTGCATGTTTTCACTCTGAGCTGATGGAGGAATATTCGAATGGAGGGGTAGTAAATGAGGAGGATTTACCTCCTATAATCTCTCTCCCTTGTCCCATTCGATTTTCGACCTTAGTCTTTGCAAAAATCCCTTGATTTTCTCCTTTAATCCTGCATTAAATTCCTATTAGACCACCAAGCATAATATCCAACTCTAACTCACCTCATAAACAAAATATAATAAAAAATATGTAATAATTTATGAGAAAAGTTGGTTTCACAAAGCTAGGAGATGAATTAAGGCCCATATAATTACCCAATTATGAGACTCGTCACCATGCAATGTAAACTATGGACAATTATCCTGAAAACAATGCAAATGTAATCTATGCACAATTTCCTTTCCTTTCATAAAAATGAGAATTATAACTATGTATATGTAATCTATGGAAGATCATTATTCAAACAAAACACAATATGACTTGAAATCAGTGAAAGAACAATATAACAGGACTACTTATGAAACTAAATACCTTCCTTCACTTATGCAATAAAATAAGAATTAAAGTGTAACTAAAAGAAATTTCAGAAAAATTATGCAACCAAATGAAACCAAATGTGTTATGAGATTTCATTAATAGTGAACTTAAACCAAAATCTGGTAAAGTTCCATATATTAAAAGACATGACACTGAAAGGCGATTAACACTCATGTAAGCAAAAAACAAAATTTTACACAAGGGATTGGCTTTTCTGAGACATAGACAAACTCAGAGACTCAGGTACTGGAGTAAAGCAGGATGAGGAGCAAGGAAAAGGAATGAAATTTTTTGCATCATACAGGATCAACACATGTGAAGAATAGACACTAGTGTGTTTCAACACAATTCCAGAGATGATAGGGAGCACCGAGCACTTTCTCTTAGAACAAAGAGTGTGTTGGGGAAGTTTTGGTCAAAAGTGACCCAACAAAACCAACCGATCTCAAAAATTTATTTTCCTAAGGTCATGATACATGTGGATGTTGGCGGCCACCCACCTATCCCATTTGGACCCCCACAATTGTCTCTTTCAACTTTTTCAGATTCCTAAATTGTAGCACAGTTTACTATTTTTAGCAGTTTTTCGCGTCCTGAACTTCCGGAGCTGTTTTGAGGCCCTAAGCGACCGTTTTTGGGAAATATGGGGAAACATAGGTCCATGGACCGATGTTTCCTCCCAAAGTGGTAGTGCTCGAATAGATATTTCTAACGAGCTATTGTACGCATCAAACGGAGATCATATGCCAAAGTTACAACCCCGGGAAATTGATGTACCAATTTACCCAAACAGGGCCTAGAATTTGGCATTTCATCTTCTAGGGTTTGGTTTTGGAATGTGAAGGGTTTTCCATTGTTTCTCAACAATAAATAGGCCTTCGAGCCTCATTGTAACACGGTTCAGACGCATGTAGCGACCACATCTCTTCTCAGAGATAAGCTACCATTGCCCTAGCTAGTTTATTTTTGTTTCTGGTTGTAAGCATATTTCAGTATTTTACAGTAATGAAATGAAGTATTATTTCTGTTGCATATTTGTATTTATGGTTATCTCTGTAATCTATTGCATTCGTGTTTAAATCCGGATCAGTGGTATCAGAGCGATCTGGTTTTCCTCTGTTTTTCTTTGCATTGCATGTCCCCAACGAGGTTGGTATATAAGGAGTTAGGGCTTGAACTGGTCGAACCTTTGCAAGACCAACCTCACAAATCTCGATGGCCTCCCATGGCGGATGAGAAGAAAGATGAGGGGGCAGAAGATCCTATCAAAATCTTGCTTGAAGAAGCCCTTGAGCAGCAAAGGAGCACGATGATGGATAACTTTGTGCAGATCCTTCAGCGACTACCCAGAGGTGACACATCGGCTTCC
Organism: Pinus taeda; assembly: GCA_000404065.3. Lineage (NCBI taxonomy): Eukaryota > Viridiplantae > Streptophyta > Pinopsida > Pinales > Pinaceae > Pinus > Pinus taeda. The sequence goes on from APFE031654982.1 coordinate 189,335, forward strand.
AGCAACTACTCTGGAAATGCCACGCCCTTTAAGGTACAAGTTAATTTTGAAATCCCCATTTTCGAGGGTCAGATAGACGCAGATGCAGTAGATAAATGGTTAAATCTGCTAGAAGGGTATTTTTTTGTTCATGAATTTTCAAGTCAGGAAAAGATTGTTTTTGCTCTTCTTAAAGCAGCCCCCCACGTCAAGGACTGGTGGGAAACCTACTGTGAGCAGAAGGATGAAAGCACAGGCTCACTATTTTTAGCCATACCCACTTGGGATTCATTCCGGGATGCCATCAAGGAGTAGTACTACCCTCTCAAAAGCTATGAGGACAAATACATCAAATGGACCACACTGCGACGGTTACCAGACCAAGATGTGCTAGAGTTCACAAATATTTTTCATACCCTTCGTACATTGTTGGGTATCAAAGATTCTGAGTTGCATCTGGTACTCAAATACCGCGGCTGCCTGCACAGATACATCTAGGAAGAGATGGAGCTCTTGAACATCTCCTCACTTGCCACAGCATACCGATACGCTGTCAAAATCGAGAAAACGTTCAAATAGAAGAAGCGAGACTTTGGATCTGCAAATCCAAAGCCCAAAGGACAAAGCCAAGGCGGGGTGAGCCAAGACAACCCGTCGAAGCCGCAAGAAAAGAACAACACCACGAAACTAAAGAAGGACACAGGAAAGTGGTGTGATTTCCACAAGAGTCCCACTCATAACACAAGTGAGTGTCAGACCAAGCAGTCACTAGTGGCCAAGTTGAAGGCTTCCGAATCAGATACATGTTCCGACCCTGAGCCAGAACCCGACAAGGGTAATGGCAAAGTGAAGCAGATCATTGATGCAGATCCCAGCACCACTGTTGCCACTGCCAAGATCCAGAAGAATGAGCCCGAAGACCCAGAGGAGGGGGAATGTCTTTCGACTCACAGATGTGGGTGAAGGGTTCGCCACTACAATTCATTGTCGACAGTGGTAGACAAAAGAACCCTATTTCAGCAAAGGTTGTGAAGCGGTTGGGCCTACCGACTACACCACACCCGCAGCCGTATAGTATCGGGTGGCTTCATGAAGGACAAGATCTCAAAGTTCACCAGCAGTGCCGCCTTCCCTACAGCATCAAACCATTCACAGATGAGGTATTGTGTGATGTTACACCTCTAGATGTTTGTGATGTATTATTAGGCCAGCCATACTTGTGGAGGCGACTTGCTGTGTATGAGTCAAGGCCTCGTGCCACATAATGCCACCTCTTTGATCACTGCTAAGAAAGGCAACAAGCTCATACCACAAACTAGGAAATTTATTTTCTGTCTGGTTCGCTCCCAAAGTAAGAGGAAGATCATTGCTACATCCATGACCCCCGCAAAGGGTTCCTCCACGCAGCAACAACAACAACAAAGGGATACGGTCATGACAGAACATAGGAACAACGTCTACTCACCCACAGGGGTACCACATAATTTTCAGGCGGGCGATAAAGTTTGGTTACATCTGCAGAAAGAATGCCTTACAAGAGCCCATCAGAAGTTCTGACCACTACGACATGGTCCTTACACCAGTACCAGGGCTATGGGCAACAATGCTTTGAAGCACAACATTCCTCGATTCCTTCGCTTGCACCGAGTGTTCAATGTGGACCGTCGTCGACCATGCTTCCCATAATTTCTGGACACATCAGTGATTGCAGAATAGCTCACCAGCGACCCAGCTCAGTAGAAGCTTCCTCATCTCAGGGAGGAACGCAACACAATGGGGACCATTGCTTCCTAAGGGCGGAGGAATGATCCAGGTGGATGTTGGTGCCCAACCACCTATCCCATTTGGACCCCCACAATTGTCTCTTTCAATTTTTTCAGTTTCCTAAATTTTAGCACAATTTACTATTTTTAGAAGTTTTTTGAGTCCTGAACTTCCGGAGCCGCTTTGAGGCCCTAAACAACGTTTTTTGGAAAATCTGGGGCAACGTGGAACCATGAACCAATGTTGCCTCCCAAAGTGATAGTTCTCGAATAGATCTTTCTAACGAGCTATTGTACACGTCAAACGGAGATCGTATGACAAAGTTATGACCCCGGGAAATTGATGTACCAATTTACCCAAACAGAGCCCACAATTTGGCGTTTCATCTTCTAGGGTTAGGTTTTGGAATGTGAAGGGTTTTCCATTGTTTCTCCACAATAAATAGGCCTTCGAGCCTCATTGTAACATGGTTCAGAGGCATGTAGTGACCACATCTCTTCTCAGAGATAAGCTACCATCGCCCTACCTGTTTTATTTCCGTTTCTAGTTGTAAGCATATTTAAATATTTTACAAAAATGAAATGAAGTATTATTTTCGCTGCATATTTGTATTTATGGTTATCTCTGTAATTTATTGCGTTCTTGTTTAAATCCGGATCAGGTCAATTACTATATGAATAAGTTAATTAAGTTTGTCGTGAAAAGTGAAAAAATTCTAAGGTGAATGAAACAATTAAGGGAAATATTCATTCCCCAATATGGTGTCCAATTTTTTATATGGAAATTTCACTTTTGCAAATAAAAATGAATTCCATTGATCTAGTGGTCTAATCTAGAACAAAAGAGGAAAAAAATAATCAATGTTTTCATTAGAGAGATTGGAATACAGAAAAGGAACCTACCTAGAATTCATGGCAAGCCCTTCTCTCTTCTTTGCTTGTAAGCTCCAATCCTATCACCGCGCGCTATAAATGGAACCTTCAACAATGACTAAAGCAAAAAAAGGAACTAGAATATCCACATAACAAAATCTAATATCTCTATTCAATGAGTAAACATGGAATTGAAAGAGATGAGCATCAACATAACATAAGTATAGGAAAAAAAAGTTCTTTTTGTATTAATAATTAAAGGAGAGAGTTACAACCATATATAGAAGTTGACTTTGTAGATGTCTCCCCAATTGACTTGTCCTTCCATGCCATAAGAAAAACTTCACACTCAACCCTAATTCAAATGGGTTATGATTACTTAAGCTCAAAGCAGTAGCATGAGGGTGCTAGTAATATACAAAAGCTAAGTGAGACTCTATGGGAGGAGGTAAATCTATAATGTAAAAATGGTAGTTTAGGATTTACCAATCTAGGCGTGAGATCCACATATGAGTGGAGGATGAGATCAAGGGATAAGAGATAAGGTCTCCAAGATATAAGTAGATAGGAATTTGAGATCTATATCCATGGTAAATAGTTAAAACCAGCTTAGAAGCTTCTGGAAGAAAAGGCTTCGAAAATATTATTTTAATCTTCCTCAATTTCTAGAATCAATGCACCTGCAAAAGGGAGAAACACGCGTTGACCAATGCCTGCGCTTATATATGAAACTTTCACCTAATGTTGGTGGATAAGAAGGCAAACTGAGCTAGGCCTAAAAATATGCTTTTCAGTAGATAGACCCATAAACACAAAGCTTTTAGAGAAATTATGCCTAGGGATTTACGAAGGGATTATGACAAAGTGTTCAAGGATGTTGATTGATTCAATTTTCATGACTTTTCAGTGGATGCGATAAAATAACCTGTAACAAACCCAATCCCCCATTAGACCACCCTTCTCCACTGATTACAATCTCTACAAACCATAAAACTCTCGTGGTTGTTGGAAATAATACTAAGAGGGGGGCAGGGGGTGAATCAGTATTACCAAATCAATAAATTTTTCATTTCATACTCTGATTCATATACGCTACTTCAGTTAAAGGAACTCGTATGTACACACAATTGTGTTTAATGTAACCAACATATATCTAGTAAACTTATGATTTAGTTAATTCATCATATGTTGATCTTTAATCAGTGCATCAAAACTTCATTAACCGTATAAATAGTAAACAGGTGCAGTAAAACAGAATAGATCATCACACATAAGAAACACATATGAACACCATGATATAATGTGGAAACTCAATGCGGGACAAATACCACCTACTACTGTCTTCCTTTCAATATAAGAAAAACCTGTTTACAATCTTCTACTGGCACAGATTCATACCAGTACACAGGCACCCACCTGCAGAAGGCTACAACCTTCTCTCACTCTCTAGCTTCTACTGGAAGGGAGCTACAACCCCCTAGCTCTTATACTAGCCGATATATTTACTAGTATGTATGTGCCAGCCTATAGCAGGCTACGACCTTCTCTTTTCCTCCAGGGACCACGTTTCATAAATTTTTAGACTAGATACTCCTGGATCACAGCGCCATAATCTAAAGGCCACATTTCATCCAATTTTCATACTGGACCCATGAACAACATTGAAGCTCAAAATCAATCACCACTACTACACAACTATTGCATTACCGACAACTGAATCACTAAAGACCAGTAATCAAAACACGGTTACCAGAACACAAAGTAGAACCCAGAAATCGTAAAAACCACTAGAACCATCTGCAAATTCAGATATCATATTTCATAATCTATATGCTGCTCTGATGAACCGAACCATCATGTATACTAGCTTTTATCAAAGCAAACCTACGTACGGATCTGTAAATATTAACTCATAGCTTTGTAGCTATTCCAGACATCAATCATACCCAGATCATAAAATTTATAGAACAAACATGCATCAGTAGTTCATATTTTTTCTATCAATGATCAAACCACATAATGATAATACATTCAAACCCATAATTCATCATCATCCACATAGGTTCATCCTTAGTTCATATCAAGCAAAGCATCACAAACCCATAACCTACATAATGGATCTCTCACTTCATCATATATTCAATCCTTGCATGCATTGGCCTAATGATATTCTCCTCCTTATATAGTTTTAGGCCTTTCTCAATACCATGGACCAAAACCACTTAGGACCAATACCTTGGACCCAATACCTGGGGTCAATACCTCGGACCAAATACCATGGACCAATACCATGGATGAAAATACCATGGACCAAATACCTTGGACCAAAACTTAGTTTTCCAAGATATACATGCTTTTCATTCCTTAAAAGTGCTTGTGTATGTTATACGCTCCTTATGGTCTACTAACTCGCGTGTATACGCTTCTCTATGAAGGTGAACCTGCATATACCTCTATTTGATCATTAAATTGTTTCTATTGACCTACTGCACTATGATCTATCATCTGAGTGAGTTGCCATGAAGGACAACACTTTTATCATAATGCCAACAATCTCCCCCTTTGGACTTGATGGTAACAACAACACCAACTCACTCTCCCCCTTTGACATCAAGGGAAAAGGGTGGACCCAGATATTTTATCCCTTGGTATACATTATGTTGTCCATACTCCCCCTGAGTACATGCTGAAATCTCTGATTGAGATCCCCCTTTGTACATGCTAAGATGTACCAATCTGTCTGTGCTCACCCTACGCACATGTAGAGTATGCAAAAATATTTTTCAGAAGAATAACATGACTCTACAACTAAATTAATTGAGTATGACCTTCCTATCACCAATGACTCATACATACATCAACCTCCCAACCAAGTGGGGATACACCATTTTGACTCATCCACCCAACCAAGTGGGGATATACCAAATGTTTATACATGACTAAAATAGAAATTATTACATCACCCTTCCCATGCATAGTGGTGGTACATATTAGGTCTTTGCACGATCTTTACTTCAAATGATATACATGACTTTTATAAAAAGGACCAGTAATCTAAACAAGACCATGATATGATATGCACCATAAGAATCTGTAACTTGCAATACCATTCTTTTGACCAACCAACAATAAGTAACAAGATGTATCGTTTAGCTGCATAAGCATCATCACCAAAGAATTCTAACCATATATCCAATAATGCATTATTCAAAGCATATGCTCCCCCTGAATCTGTGCCATACCATTATCAACCAGAGAAGATAAGTGATTCAACCATATAAAACTCCTTTTCATAGTTTGTATCGCTACTTTTTCTTTAGAACACCATATACTCAATTGTGGACCATTTAACTCACGTATATACATGACTTATCTTCATAATAAGTGCGTACGAGAATTGGAATACTGAAGTTTTACACTTTCAGCTTCCCCTGGGTCTGTCATGTCTGCAAATTGAGCTATGCCACATCTTTCTGACAATAATTCTATCTTCTTCAATACCTGGGATTGAGATGATGCATGCTTCTTTTGGTTTGGTGTCCAAATTTTTCTCCTGCACTCCTTTACTTTATGTCCAAACCTATTACATGCATAACATCTTACATGTTTCATATTCCTTTTATTGTAATCAATAGCTTTGTGACCAAACATATTGCAAGCAAAACAATATCCATTAAAGTACCTGGAGCTTGATGATTTTTCTGCGTGATGATGTTGAACCATTCTTCTTCTGCATTTGGCTGCAACATGTCCAAAATTATGACATATAAAACATTCAACATCATTCTTTGAAGGAAATAACTGACTATTACTTCCACAATTTGGAGTAACAAATTTTCTTTGAAGAATCTCTTTCCCTGGTTGTTAATGTGGTTGACTTTCTATTTCCTTGTTGAGCATCTTAGACTTTTCATTGGAGTTTCTTACCTTACCTTGTGAGCTAATTTCACCTTCATGAAAACCAATACCAGTCTTTATAATTGGAAAACGCTGAACTTTGATGATTTCAAATAACGTTTCTAATCCTTTAGCAAATCTAAGATTCAGAGTCTTTCTCTTTTCAAGTTCTTTTCTTAGACTTACCACTTCACATTCTAACACTTCATTGTGTTTGTCCTTTTTAGTGAGTTGATGTGCCACTATGTTTATGACTGTATCCTTTTCTGCCAAACTAATTTTAATTTGACTGATTTCTTTAAGGAAATCTTCCCTTTCTGAGTCATTATTTTCATATGACATGTGTAATCTAATTTCTTGATTATCTTCACCACTATTGGACAACCCATCACTATCATCATGAGTATAATAACTTTTATTACCTTCTTTAAACATCTTCCCTTTGTTATGAGGGCATATAGTGGTGTAATGACCAACTCTTCCACAAGAAAAAAATTTGAAAGGTAGCTTATCTTTGAACCTTCCAGAACCTCGTTGAAGCTGCTTGACAAAATTTACCTCATCTTCTTCTTCTAAGATGTGTCCTGATTCATAGAGTTTTTATTTTCCTTTTGTTGATGCTTTAAATGCTACTTCTTTCTTATCTGATGGTCCTCCTTTTCTCATCTCAAAGGTAGTTAAGATTCCGTGAAGTTGCATCATAGTGATATTCTGTAGATCTTGTTTTTCTTCTATGGTAAACACTTTGGGTTCAAATTTAGTAGACAAGGATCCCAAAACTTTCTCAAATTACATAACTTCCTTAATTTCTTCACCCAGATTCTTCATACAATTGAAAACCTCATCTATACATAGGAAGTAACTAGCTATGCTTTCATGACTATGCATCTTAAGAGGTTCATACTAAATTCTGAGAGTTTGAAGCTTAGCATGGTTTACGTGAGAGTCTCCTTCGTAGCTCAAAACGATTTTGTCCCATATTTCTTTGGCTGATTTGAGCTTCATGACCTTGACAAACTCTGATATTAACAAACTTCCCAATAAAATAGTGACAACATTGGCATTGGTTTCATACTCCTTTCTACCTGTTGTATCTATAGGAATTGCTTTGGAAGTGTATATCCTTTTTCCACAATCTCCTAAACCTTTGTTCTGAGCGATTGTAGATATGTTGTGGTTCTTATTTTCGAGTAAAAAAACTTCCTCCCATTCAAGATTGGTGGTCTAGTGGATCCCATGCTCTCTTGATTATTCATTTTGATGGATCTCCCTTCAAGCGATCAAGCTTCTTCAGAAGGACCGACTCTAATTCTAATTGTTGGAAATAATATTGAGAGGGGGGGGGGGGGGGTGAATCGGTATTAGCAAATCAATAAATTTTTCATTTCATACTCTTATTCATATATGCTACTTCAGTTAAGGGAACTTGTGTGTACATGCAATTGTGTTTAATGCAACCAACATATATCTAATAAACTTATGATTCAGTTAATTCATCATATGTTGATCTTTAATTAGTGCATCAGAACTTCATTAACCATATAAATAGTAAGCAAGTGTAGTAAAATAGAATAGATCATCACACATAAGAAACACACATGAACACCATAATATAAGGTGGAAACCCAATGCAAGACAAAAACCACTTGCTGCTGTCTTCCTTTCAATATAACAAAATCCTATTTACAATCCTGTACTGGCACAGACTCATACTAGTACGCAGGCACCCACCTGCAAAAGGCTACAACCTTCTCTCATTCTGCAGCCTCTAGTGAAGGGAGCTACAACCCCCTAGCTCTTGTACTAGCCAATATATTTACTAATACATAGGTGTTAGCCTACAGAAGGCTACAACCTTCTCTTTTCCTCCATGGACCATGTTTCATAAATTTTCACACTGGATACTCTTGGATCAAAACATCATAATCTGAAGGCCACGTTTCATCAAATTATCATACTGGACCCATCAACAACATTGAAGCTCAAAATCAATCACCACTGCAACACAACTACTGCATTACCAACAACTGAATCACTGAAATCCAGGCATCAAAACACAGTTACCAGAACACAGAGCAGAACGCAGAACTCTGCAAAAAGCACCAGAACCATCTCCAAATTCAGATATCATATTTCAAAATGTATACGCTACTCTGATGAAGGAAACCAGTGTGTATATGCGCTTTTATCAAAGCGAACCCACGTATAGATCTGTAAATATTAACTCATAACTTTGCAGCTATTACAGACATCAATCATACCCAGATCATAACATTTATAGAACAAGCATGTGTCAATAGTTCAGATTTAGTCTATCAACGATCAGACCACATAATGATAATACATTCAAACCCATCATTCATCATCATCCACATAGGTGCATCCTTAGTTTAGATCAAGCAAAGCATCGCAAACCCATAACCCGCATATTGGATATCTCACTTCATCAGATATTCAATGCTTGCACATGTTGGCCTAATGATATTCTACTCCTTATATTGTTTTAGGCCTTTCTCAATACCATGGATCATAACCACTGAGGACCAATACCTTGGACCCAATACCCGGGGTCAATACCTCAGACCAAATACCATGGACCAATACCATGGATCAAAATACCATGGACCAAATACCTTGGACCAAAGCTTAGTTTTCCAATATATACACGCTTTTCATTCCGTGAAAGTGCGTGTGTACCTTATACGCTCCTTTTGGTCTGTTAACCCGCATGTATATGCTTCTCTATCAAGGTGAACCTGCGTATATCTCTCTCTAATCATTAAATCTTTGTTATTGACCTGCTGCACTATGATCTGTCATCTGAGTGAGTTGCCATCAAGGAAAACACTTGTATCAGAATGCCAACAGTGGCACTCTCTCAAACAATGTGAAATTACCATGATAATAGACAGGGTTTGGAAACTTAAAATAATCACACACATATTTTACCAACAGAGGGGATAATTAGATGAAAAAGAATAGAGATTACATATTGTGGTCGCTCGGGTCCTAATGCAATTCGGCTTGATATCAATTGGATTCTCTTCACTTACACTCACATGCTGCCCATGTAAAATAAATAAAATAGAACATACACTTGATAAAAATGGATAATCTTACCACTCATGCCTTCTAGAGGCCACATTTTATACAAAAATCAAAACAGATTTGTGTCATTTTCCTCTAACTTTCATACATCTCCTTCTGGAGTTTTCAAAATCAAATTCAGTGAGAAGTGGGCTTCCTATCCCTGCATCAATATATATGAACAATTAATCTCAATATAAACCTACTAGTCATCAGTTTCAATAAATTAAATATGAAAATAATGTTTCCGTTATGATTATATAAGGATTATAGGTTAATAAAAACTATAATTTAAAATATCAAGAAATTATAGAATCACATAAATAGTAAAATATCACATGAACATAAGAATAAAATGCAAACCTTAGGAGAAAGGTTGAAAAGAGAATAATATAAAAAAGATAGAGGAGTAGTAACAAAATATAGGTCAAGTCCCACTAGCATAATCAATTGAGGATGGGCCTCGTTTCAAGGTGACCTAAGATCAAACCTCATGGAGTTTGTTGCATCCGTGCTATAGGGAGGAGACACGCTAAGGTCCAGTAAGATTAGGGATGGTGTGGCCCAGGCCAGGTGTGATCCTCAGCTAACTTTGATGGCCTAGATGCCCCTGGGTCACGATTTCTCAAAACACAGTTCAAGCCTAGAAGAACAGAGGCAAGTTGACCAAACAAAAGTAGAATTACTAATGGAACATGATGAAAATAAAAGCAATAAAATGGTGAAAAGTAAAAAATATAAAGATAAAAGAAAATAAAGAATAAATGTATAGAATATCCTTAAAACAATAATGGCGCATCATATCAAAATATGCAAATAATAAACTTGAAGAAAGTAAAGAGTCTGCCATAGATTTAAGTAAAGGAGACTAAAAATATTTAAAAAGGAATATAATGGGTTGGGGTGGAAACACAGAAGAGTAGTGTTTAAGGAAATAAAGGATAGGAATATTGAAAAGGACATATGCTATATATACATTTTAGTATAGGAAAGTACGATTAATATGAAATAAATTTAAATTATGAGGAAATTATTTTGAACTCTCATTTTTTGGCTTCATTGAAGAGTATATTATACCAAAAATGAAGATATAGAAGAAACCATCTACAGCCAAAGAGGGCTTACATGTTGTTGAAGATAGAATATTGTTGTTGTTAAATATAGAACATTATGATTGAACATTAGTGAAGATGTTGAGATACTAAAAGTAATGATTGAAGTAATGTAAGAAAATATGGTAAGAAAATATCCCTCTCTCTTTAGAAATATAAATAGATATGGAAATAGAAATTTAAATGTACACCAATATCAATGTATTGATTTCACTATAGATGCATTAATAAAGTACTCTGAAGAATGATTAGTGACATATATTTATGAAAATAATTCTATGGAGTCAATATCCTAATAATATGAATTATAATTCAAAAAGTCACTATATTACTCCCACAAGAGGATTCACTAAGCCATAGAAATTAACAAACACTATATTAGACACATACAAAAAGTGAAAAGGAAGAAAAACACCACTTGTTTTCACGATCCTACACAATCCTACCAAATTTGATTAATAGAAACTCGTATATTAACATACTAAATTATCATTTATGTCTCTTTCACCGCTTAGTGGTTTTAATGTCACTCGTAAGCATAATTTCAAAGTGTACTTTTGTTGAAGGAATGCATATGTGGCCCAATGTAGAGAGTGTTAGGAGTAATAAAGGCCCTTAAAGGTCATAAATACCTCTTTATTGAATGTCCAATATGACTACACATGGGGTAGATTTGATAGGAATGGTCATCTAGACAAACTGACATTCTTCCTCATCCTCCTTATCATAGGGTTCGATGCTTAGTCATAATGAGATTATTGGCTTCACTTGATGGAGTGTACTATTATATCCCTAGTGAATTAATTTATTTTTCAATTTACATGCATTGATTTCATTATATTGTTTTCATTATTTTTAAATTAATGAAATGAATTTTAAAATCTAACATGTACACTTAAAACAATGTTTTAAATATGAAAGTAAAAATAGAAATCAACATTGAGAAATAGGAAAAAAAATGAAATTGAAATTGACATGTAATATTAATCAACACATTGATTTATGTGTAAATGTGTTAATTAAAGTGTACATTTTGCATTATTCAACATTCAACATTGTTACTGTATTTCTATTCAATATACTCATCATGAGATTCTTGTAATATGATTTCGAATTATACTCTCTGTGTTCTCCACAAATTAAGAAATCTAACAAGAATTATCATATGCATCTATGACCTATACATAAATTTATTTTTTATCCTTTAAAAAATTATCTCACTTTACTAAAAATTGAGGAAGATAGATTTACATTGGTCATTCTCCACTAGATTGAGAAGGATTGAATATCTTAATCATTTCATGATTTTATTATTTATCATTTTCATCACTAAACATTGTTTTTACTTTGTTAGTGTTTGGGTTCATAATCATAAAAATTTGAAAGTATCATGTTCATGTCAAACATATACATATACAAAATGATTATTATCTACAAATTTCATGTCCTTTCCCATGACTAAAACCAAGATAAATCCATTTTAACACTGAATCTATTATGCATAAAAATGGATCAAAGACCTCTCGAGAGAGATTGTATCCTCTAGATACATGTAGATTTGATACTAAGATGAAATTACACTATTTATATAAAAAAATATAATTTTACAACTTTATCAATATTTCAAGCAATAAAATCACATCACTAAAATATGTTGTAAAGGTGTTTATTTAACAAATTAGAAATTAGAAACCACAACAAAATAATAATAATAAATTAAATATTTTAATATTTTAATATTATAAAAATATTGATTATAGATACATGAAATATTATGTTTAAAAATTTGAAAATGTATTTAGAAATGAAAAAATGGAAATACAAATGTTTTACAATCAATTCAATTGAATTGATAATAATATTATAAGATGAAGTAAAATATATAAGTACTAAAATATTAACAATTATCATCCCTAGTAATGTACATTTTTATTACATATAAGTTGAATGGTTGAATAATGTTTAGAGATCTTATAACCTTATGAATTTTACGTGTCTTGTTTAAAACCTACTGATGATGAGGCTTATCAGTTTTACGTGGGTTGTTTATAACTTAGTGATGATGACTCTTTTAAAAGATTTGTTTGAAGAGTAAAGATGCTCAAAAAATTGAAATAATTGTCAACACATAATTATGTTTCCTTTAAATAATTTTAAAAAACACATGGATTAGAACATGCCTAGTTCATATCATAATGTCTGATGAGACCCAATATTGTAAAAATAATTAACAACTTTTGAGGTTATCAACTTAAATTATCAACCCAAGGGTCGTACAAATTTAAGAGGGAACATTGTATGTGAAACATAAACCTTCCTCTTCCTAGCTTGACTCCATTTTATGCAAGTTAAAGAAGATAATGAAATAAATTATATTTAGCAAATATCTAAGTAGGCCACTAATACTAAATTGAAAAAGGTAAATAACAATAATCAAACCTATTCTATGTTTGTTGGAAAGTTAATAGTAGAAAGGAAACATATTTGACTTGCAAAAATGTAAAGCGTAATGAGAAATTATGATAATATAATCTATATTGATGGAAGGGAAATATATTCTATTTTGTAGGAAAGGAATGTCCTAGATTACTCTTGCAAGAAGGAAATCATGCTTTTGACAAAGTAAATTGCACAATGGAAATCTAGACTAATTGCAGAAATCAATGTTCAAGATGGAAGAAATGTAAGAGATAAATGAAAAATTAACCAAGCCTAAACTCAACAAAAGTGGCCTAAGAGTATTCATATTATATTAATCTACTTCTATGATTAATGTGGAGTGAATCTAGGCAAGGAATATCTCGGAAGAAAACTGCTACATGATTGCTACAGGATTGTTATTTCTCAAGTTAACTTGTTCAATTCGCAAGAAAATATAATGCAAATGACATTGGAAAAAATTTGCTATTAAATAGGTTGTCTCAGGACTCCAAACCAAGTGTAGTCACTAAAAATACCCTTGTTAATATGTGATAAAAAATAGCATAAAATTACTACTTTGAAAACAAGAAATGCAAGAATTAGTGAGCTAGTTAACCTATAAAATGACTAACTTGATCAAGTGAACCTTATATGGAGAATTTTTATGATTATGCAGAATTTCTTTAGGACTCTATCCAATTTGAATCAACACAAAACAACCACGTTAACATGTGCTAAAAAATAGCACAAAGTTACTACTAGAAACCAAAAATTAAAGAGCAATGAACTAGTAAATTGATCTAACTGCCAAAATTCATAGGATAATAACGTGTAAATGTTGTGGGGTAATTTTTTTATTAATTTGGAATTTTCTAAATTGTGGTCCAAGTGGAATAAAATTTAAATAATCTCATTAGCACATGCTAAAACTTAGCATAAAAATACTACTATTTTTTTATAGAATACTTCTAGAAATTCCAAAAGTGTGAACTAGTAAACCAATCCAGGTAGACTAATCATGGATATGAATTTGAAAGGTTGTAATAAATATACATCATTCTTGTGACTTCATAAATAACCTTAAAAAAACTCACTTCAATCGTTTAATCAATATAACATACAACAAATGAAACCTGAATACTAAATGCAGAAATAGGTAAAACAAGAATAGAAGATGCAAGTGAAAACATTCAATGAACAGAAAGAAATTATACAGCAGGGCTTTGAGGCTATTGGGATGGCCAAGCCCAATGATAATCAGAGTCCTAAGAAGGAAACCAATATTTAAAAGCTAAAAATGAAACCAAACAATGATTACTTGAATCAATCCAAGTACATCCCTGCTAGAAATAAAAGTAGAGATGCTAAATAATAATTTTTCTTCATAATAAGACTAATAAATACATCAACCTAGAAGAAAAATCAGATTGGTAATTATAAAAATTGATGGCGCAGAATTCTCCCTAAAAGGAGGCAATTTTCCCCTCCAAACTCCCTCAAAAAGTGGATATGGTTCCCAACAGTAGGAATATTCATTTAATGATAGGGAACACATTCCTAGATTTTCTTAATCAATGGAGCTCAAGAATATGTCAATGATCTCATGCTATTTTATTCATTTATTGGTCCATCTTGCAACATCTTGTGGTATAGAAGAAGCACCTAAATTCTCTCCTTCAAAATTTTCTCAATATTCTCTCATTGTTCTGCGGAAATAAATAATATTAGGCACTTAATATGCAATTCTTTCTAAACCTTCCTAATGAACACATTATAGCTCAAAAAGATGTTATCAAATTAAAAGAGAGTGGTTAAATGTTCTAAAGGATGGTTAGGTGGGCCTTAATTTATATCTAATTTGGATGCCCATCAGAGACCCCTACTAAGAATGTTTCTCATCTACTATGTAACTTAGTCACCTAATTGTACCTCATTCCTTACCTTGGTGGAATCTATCTTGTACATTTCTTAGTTCTTTCTATTAAGAAGATTGGTTGTAGGTTCTGCAAGGACACAAACAAAATATAGTTTTTCTTTTATGCATTTGTTTAACAGTATTTTCAAGTACAAAAACTTAAATTTTCTCTTTGGAGGTGAACTCTATTAGCTTTTAGGGAAAAGTGGCATCACCTCCATTGAATTCACAACATCTCCCTGTAAACCATCATTCCATTTTCACTAATTTTTCCAAAATTATTGGTGCACAGAAAAACCACAATTTTTCTAAAGACCATTAGTCTACCTGTTCCCCTTTGTAAAAAATGAGTTCTTGAAAATTTATAGGTTGGCAAGGTCTTCCACATCCTTTTCCAACCTCATACTACTTTTTCCCACCATTGTATCACCTTTGGAACCCTAAAAATTCTCTTGGATGCAATCCCATAGAAATACGCAACATCTTGCAGCATCGTGTAGCACATCACAAAATCTATCACATCTTGACCAAAATTTTACCTCATGCCTAATTATAACCTCTTAGATTTCTATAAAGTACTCTAGGATTGGATAGAAGCTAGAAGAGATAAGATACCTCTTGGAAAGCCTTGTTTCATCATTGTGGTTTGAGTTCTATTTTGGTGTTGAATGACTTATTCTTATCTTTTGTGGCTTAGATAATTTTCCAATGGCCTTCAGAGTTCTCTATTATTCTATTTATGTCACTAAATTTTTTATTAGGTATTGCTTAGGCACTATTATTTTGGTGTTTTTTGGGTTGTGTTATATTCTTTCCATGACTAGCCAACATAGTTAGCCGACGGATTAGAGGGGGGCTGGAGCCCCCCTTCGTTGCGTTGATTGTGTAGCGGGGGGTAACACGGGGTTTGAGGTGTAGCTGTAACCCCACTTTACAGTGTCTGAGGCAGCGCCCTATAAAATTTTAGTTTTGTACCCTCTATTAGGTTGGATGGACCCACCTATGGTTTTGTGCATGACTTTTGCACATTTGTTTTAGACACAATGGTTTTCAGTCCATGGTATTGGATGCTTCGACATGTATAAATATGTATTATAACATTTAAAGGAACATAATGAAAAATCAAGCTGGTAGTCCCGATTTTGGGATCCAGGGGAAAATCTTTGTGTATATATGTTTTATGTGTTATGCTCTCGCATTGTTTATTTTCTATGTTTTAGAATTCGTATGCAGGTAATTTTTGTATGGGGTTAAGACCTATATTTGGTATTAGAGTAGTTTTGGCTTCAAGGGGATGCCTTTGTTGCTGAGGGGTTTTTCTTGGGCTTGTGGTAGACCTTGTTTAGTGCGGGATCTGCGAGATCGATTCTGGTGGTGAAAGAAGATGGTGAGTAGTGGAAAGATAGAGATCGAGAAATTTAATGGTCAGAGTTTTGAGTTGTGGAAACTCAAGATAGAGGATCTATTGGTGGATAAATATTAGTGGATCACGGTAGATCCGAGTACTAAACCAACGGGAGTGTTCGATGAAGAATGGAAGAAGTTGGATCGGAAGGCAAAGAGCACAATACGATTGTGTGTCTTAGATTCATTTTTGCTGAATGTATGAGGGGAAGCTACGATGAAGGCTTTGTGGGACAAGTTAAGGACATTGTACCAATCTAAGTCTATGGTGAATAAAATGTTCTTGCAGAAAAAGTTGTATAACATGTCGATGAAAGATGGAGACTCAGTGACAGAGCATATGAACGCATTTAATATTGTGGTAAGTCAGTTAGCATGTATTGATATTAAAATTTCAGATGAAGAAAAGTGCATCAATTTGTTGCGTTCTCTACCAGATTCATGGGATAGTCTGGTTGTTGGAATTGGTAGCAATGCAGTTGCCATGTAGTTTGATGAGATAGTCTCATCCTTGTTGATGGAGGAGATGAGATGGAAAAATATGGAGAGCTAGAATGGGGATGCCTTGTCTGTACGAGGATCGTCCAAGAACAGAAACAAAAATAAGTCATCGAGTGGGATATCTAAATCTAGAGGGAGATCTAAAACTCTGGGAAAACCTGTAAAGGTGGTGTGCTGGAAATGCGGAAAGGAAGGGCACTACAAAAGGGACTGTAAATATAAAGCTCCTGATAAAGGAAAGGGATCTGATGAGGCTCCTTCCGTAGAGGCAAAAACAACCTCAGATGAAGGTGAGGATGTGTACTTGGGTTCTTCAAGTACACATTTAGATCATGAGGCATGGTTGATTGACTGAGGTGCATCCTTTCACTTTACTCCCAATAGAGAGTGGTTCTGCGAGTATGAGAAATACGATGGTGGTGATGTCTTCCTAGGGGATGATAGGAAGGCTAGAACCATTGGTCGTGGAAAAGTAAAGTTGAAGTTGCAAGGTGGGAGGGTTAGAACACTTCCAAGTGTTCTACATATTCCTGCATTGGCCAGAAATCTGATTTCTGTAAGCAAGCTAGATGATGCAGGTGTAAAAACAATGTTCGGGAAGGATACCTACAAAATGGTTCGAGGAGCACTGGTATTGATGCGGGGAGTTCGAATTGGAACTCTATACAAGCTACAAGGTAGCACTATTATTGATGGGTGCAATAATTCTGTGGTTCCTGAAAGTGGAGCAGAAAATCTAGTGGTCTCTGGAGAGAAGACCATGTTGTGGTATCAAAGGCTTGGACATATTGGAGAGAAGGGCCTTCGAATACTTCATGGTAAACGTATGGTAGAAGGTATGAGTAATAGCTCTCTCAATTTTGATTTCTGTGAAAATTGTGTATATGGGAAGTAGAATCGGGTGAGTTTCCCCTCTGGTAGTAAGAGGGCGAAACGAATATTAGAACTTGTGCATAGTGATGTGTTTGGACGTGTGAAGGTTCCATCATTGGGTAAGTCTATGTACTATGTCACTTATAGATGACTTCTCAAGGAATACATGGATATATTTCCTTAAGAACAAATCTGAAGCCTTTGACAGGTTTAAAGAATTTAAGGCTCTTGTGGAAAATCAGACAGATAAGAAGATAAAGGTGTTGAGGGCAGATAATGGTGGAGAGTTTTGCAGCAAGGAATTTTAAGAACTCTGTAAGAAGTGTGGCATAACACGACATAAGACTACTCCATATACACCTCAGCAAAATGGAGTTGCAGAAAGAATGAATAAGACATTGATGGAAAGGGCAAGAAGCATGCTCAGTGGTGCCGGGTTAGGATAGGAATTTTGGGCAGAGGTAGTGGAGACTGCATGTTACCTGGTCAACAAGTCACCTTCATCAGCATTGGAGAATAAGACTCCACAAGAGGTATGGAATGGTAAGAAACCCTCTCTTTCACATCTAAGAGTATTTGGATGTCATGCATATGTACATGTTCCAAAGGAGAAACGAACCAAGTTGGATAGTAAATCTGAAAAGTGCATCTGTATTGGGTATAAGGATGGTTTAAAGGGTTATAAGCTTTGGAACCCAGCAACAAGGAATGTTGTGTACAGCCAAGATGTGGTGTTCAGAGAGGTGAAAGATGTTATTGCACATGAAGTCCAACCAAAGGAACCTGAGGAGATAGAGTTTGAGCTAAAGGAGGAAGAATCAGACTCTACAGCAGAGGAGGAATCAAAAGATGAAGAGCAGCCACAAACTCCGGCTGTGAGAAGATCAGTTCGAGAAAGAAGGCAACAAGAAAGGTATAGTCCATCTGCTTTCTATTCAAATTTTTCTTTGTCTATTATTGATGATGATCCCAGAACTGTGAAGGAAGCAGTGGATTCAGAGGATGGAAAACTCTGGAAAGAGGCCATGGTTGATGAAATGGCATCTTTGCACAAAAATGAGGCTTGGGATTTGGTGGAGTTGCCCGCTGGAAGGAAACCCATTGGCAGCAAATGGGTGTTCAAGAAGAAGACAAATGCAGAAGGGAAGGTGGAGAAATACAAAGCTCGGTTGGTAGCAAAAGGTTATTCCCAGGTGCCGGGAATTGATTTGGGTGATATTTTTTCTCTTGTTGCCAAGGTAACTTCTATTAGATTACTTTTATCTGTTGTTGCCGCTTTTGGTTTTGAGATAGAACAGATGGATGTGAAGACAACATTTCTTCACGGGGATTTGGAAGAGGAAATCTACATGAAGCAACCTGAAGGCTTTGCAGTGAAGGGTAAGAAAGAACTGGTATGCAAGTTAAATAAGTCTCTGTATGGGTTA
>APFE031654982.1:215525-233855 GCA_000404065.3 Pinus taeda
AAATTCATATACAAGTGGAGTAAACTTTAAATAAGCTCATTAATAAGTGATAGAAATTAGCAAAAAAGTACTACTATTTTGCTACATGATACTTCTAGAAATTAAAAAATTGTTAACTAGTAAACCAATCCAAGTAGAGTAATCATCGATATGAATTTTCAAGATTGTTACAAATATGCATAATTCTGTTGAATTCATAAATAACCTAAAAAAAATCACTTTAATCAACCTACAATAATTGAAACATGAATACTAAATGGAAAAATAGGAAAAATAAGAATAAAAGATGCAAGTGAAAACATTCAAACAAAATAAGAAAATTGTACAACAATGTTCCAAGGATCCTGAGATGGTCCAGCCCATGGATAATCAAAGTCTTATGAATGAAACCAAGCTTTAGAAGATAAAAATAACACCAAAATTCCTTACTTTAATCCACTCAAGTACATGCTTGCTAGAAATGAAAGTAGAACTATTAAATAACACTTTTTCTCCATAATAAGAGTACAAAATGTATGCCCCTAGAGGAAAAATTGAATTGGTACTGATATAAATTGATGGGGAAGAAGTGTCCTTGAAAGGAGGAAAATTTCCCCTCCAAAATCACTCAAAAAGTGGATTCGGTTCCCAAAAGTAGGAATCTTCATTTAATGACACGGAACACATTCCTACATTTTCTCAATCAGTGGAGCTCTAGAATCTCTCAATTATTTCATAATATTTTATTCATTTATTGGTCCATGTTGTATCATATTGTGGTAGGAAACAAGTCCCTAAATTATCTCATTCATAATTTACTCAATATTCTGCAAAAAAATAATACTAGGCACATAATCTGCAATTATTTCTAAACCTTGGTAATGAACACATTATAGTTGAAAATGATGTTATCAAATGCAAAGAGAAGATTAAATGTTCTAAAGGATGTTCAAATGGGCCTTAATTTATATCCAATTTGGAGGCCCATCAATGTCATCCCATGCACAAATTATTGTCAACATCATAATTTAATCATCATATTAAATAAATATAAAATAAAATAAGTTCATTAATCATAAACATATGGATGTAAAATAAATATATGTTGGAGTTAATATTCTTGAAGATTCCGACCATGTAGCAGACTCTTCATGTTTACTTGGTGGGCCTAGGATGAAAGGGTTTATTGGATTACTAGGTTGAGCTATGTTTATTAGGTTTACCTAAGTTTACTAGGTTGACCTTGGCTTTCTAGGTTGATTAGGATGACATAAGTTCACCGGGTTTAGCTTGGTTTATTAGGTTTAGTAGGTTGACTAAGTTTTAATGTTCACCTAGTTCGACTAGGTTGATCTATGTTTACTAGACTGACTAGGTCAAACATAGTCAACCAATGTGTCAATTGTTCAACCATATTCAACTAGGTTCACCTAGGATTACTAGGTTAACATAGGTTTACTAGGTTGATCTAAGTATATTAGGTTTATTATGTTTACTACATTTATTAGGTTTGGAATGTCAGCCATTTCCAACCATCATCAATTATATTCAACAATGATCACCATGGTTGACTATAATATACCTTGGTTGATTGTTGTCAACCATCATGGGTAAAAAATGTTAATCATGATCAAATATGCAAAACTATGATGAACCATAGTTAAGCATAATTTATGATTGTTAACTATTGTTACATTTGGACAACCATGGTTATCGACAGTCAACTATATGTTGACCATAACACAATTTATATAACCATAACACCAAGATATTTAGTTGTAGCCAACCATGCTCTACTAATCCTCTCCATCCATGTCAGCTATGAACTAGTAGAACCACACTAATAACGTGATTGAAATGTCCTTATCAAATGTTGTCTTCCATACATATTACACTTAGCAATAACATTAAAATGTGAAAAATGATGCCTATTAGTATATTTCAACCACTTTATTAATGTTGTTATGCTAGTAATATAGCTAACATCTTTCATTCCTTACTAAGCATTTTATTTTTGGATCTTTCACAATAATGGTTAGAAATCAATGATCTTGCATATTGAAATTATGTTTGATAGGTATATAATATTTCTTACTTAGCATCGATTAAGTCACTCACAAAAATATGTTCTTTAAGTATAGAACAATGCTCACTATGTATTTGTTAACTCAAACACAACATAAGATCAGTCACTAAAGAGATTCACTTCTCTGGTTGTTATGCCCATTGTCTATTTCTTATTGCCTAATGTTGATTTTTCCATTCGTTGTAACATGACATCATGATTTATATCAGTTCATCTATATTTTAATCTATTTTCTTTTACGATTTTTTTACCAATGTGTTGTAAACTAATTGGTTTGTGTGGGGTTTAGTTCCTACCATTTTAGTAGTTCAAATTTGATTGGGAGGATGTTAGACATGTTGTGTCATGGTGTTGGAGTTGATGTCAACCTCGCATGTCAGCCTAGTTGTATTGGACCTCATGATCTTATTGGTTTACCTAGGTGTTTGGCTAAGGATTCAGTTTTGGATTCAATTGTTGATGACATTCAACTTAGGATGACAACCCAGGTGTCTACATAAGGAGTCAACTGAGCAATGGATTGTTTTGGCATTGATGTCAAAATATAGGTTGTTTGTGCATTTTTTGATCATGATTGCATGTGTTGATGATGTTGTAGATGGCGATCATGGTGCTTACAGATGATATGATACATGTGGCCTGAAGTGAGTGGTGTCTCACATGATTTGCAAGTTGTGGCTTGAACACTGGTGCTGGTCAGTGATCATATGTAAAGAACAATTTTTTTAATAGAAGACGAGTAGAGTAGAGAAATTCGATGATGGTTTTCTCCCTTGTTGTTTCCACCTTACATCTGGTGTATCTTATGCATGATGATGTGGATGTTATTGGTTGATGTTTTTCTTCTCATGGTTACATTTTTTTTAAGCCACTCAAATGTTTCATATGTTATTTTTTGTTAATACATTGTGGTGTGTTGCTCGTTAATTTTTGCATGGATCAATCATTGTGAAAACGAAAGAAATATTGGTATAAATTGGTTATATGTCACACTACTAATTTACCTCCTCCCCCCACCTCTCAGTACTTTTCAAGGATTATAACAAGTGGTATTAGAGTGAGGTTCTTGATTGCAGCTTGATCACTAAAGAGTAGATCCAGGGAGTGTTTGGAAAAGGAATGATATATACAATTTTTTTCCAAAATTAGTTCTCCAAGAGTGTCTCCACTCATAACTACCAACTTCAAGGTATGGCAATTAAAGATGAAATATTTATTATTATCTCATGGATTTGACATTTGGGAACTTGTTTGTGAAGGTTGTGGAGAGAATTCTAGTTCAACAAAAGAATTGTAGTAGGATTCTTTAGAAATATAAATAATTTATTCAAATCTCCACAATGTAGATCTAGAGAAGTTAATAGATCTAAAATTTGCCAAGGATATTTGGGATAGAATGCAAGTATTTTTTGGAGGTGATGATAGTAGCAATGGAGAGGTTGAAAAGGAGAGTAAGAATAAGAAAAATAAGATCAATCCCCCTAGCACGAATGGTGCTACTGACATATCAGAAAATGAACCTTCAAGAGAACCTATTATGCTTGCATGTAGTAGATATGAAGGTATAATCACATATGAATTGTTTTTAAGTTTTGTTTCACATAGATATGATGTTAGTCTTGCTGATTCAGACAATTATGTTGATGAATGTGACAAAATAGTTTTTCTTCAAGTAGAATATGAGTTAGTTTTAGTGGTTATTGAAAATTTATATGTTGAGGTTGGTAAACTAACAACTACATGTAAGGATCAAGAAAAAATCTTGTAGATATATGACGATAAGGAGGCCAATCTCAAGGAGGATATCATCAATTTGAGAACCCAACTTCAAGAGGCCAAAAACATTGAAGAGGTAGTGACTATTAGACATAAGGAGAAAGAGGGTTGAGTTGGAAAGTTAGAAGTAGAAGTTGTCTCTATAAGGAAGCAGCTGAAGGAAAAAGATAAGTAGTTGAAGTAAGTGGAAAGCACTGTAGCCAATGAAAGATTCGTTAAAAATAAAATATATTTATTGAATAAGTTTGGTATTGGTTTTGAAAAGGGAGGGTCCAATTTGTATGCAGGAAAGAACAACAAAGTACATCCTAGGAGGCCTATAAAAAACACTAGTTGCAACAAAAGTGGAAGTAACAAAGGCAATGTGCAACAAATCTAATAGTAACTAAGTAGAAGACGCTAAGAAAAATCTACTACTAGAAGAGAGTGTTCTCCTATGGTTAGAGATTATTGAAGATATATTAAATTTCAAAGGAATCAAATGCCCTTATTTCCTTTGATGGTCGAGGTAGAGTGTGATAATAGTCACACGGTTGGGCATGTTGCAGCAAAGTATCCAAGCAAAGTGTATAAAATAATCTCACATGGGACTACATATTTTTCTACAATGGGAATGAGTTAATTCACTATACAACTCTAAATAGAAAATCTCCATCTAGTCTTACATGTCAGCCCACCCAATCGCTTATCATCTAAAACCTTTAATTAAAGGGAATACTACAATTAGAACCTAGATATATCCATAACTATGACCATGGTGGCATCAAAAGTGTAAGTTGAAGTGATCCAATATTTTCACAAAGCACAAAATCCCCTTCTGCAACTTTTACATTTTCCCATAAACCATCCATCAACTCCACCTTATCTAGGATATGTACCACTACAATTAATTTTTTTCCTTACAGAACATGTTAGCATTAATGAAGGTTTTTATAGATTTTCGATCCCCTTGAAATCCATTTTCAACCAAAAATCCAATGGATCTCCAGGTGATTTCACATAAGTTAGATTTACATCGCTTCTCTCCCTCCTTATGTCAAAGAATAGTATCCAAGGCTTGAAAGTTAGAGGAGAAGATTCTCAATTCAAAGATCTGATCACTATGCTTGATACATAAACACATGATTAAAGAATAAATGTTGGCCCTTATTGAGTGAACATAAGGCATAGGCTCATACCACAATAATGGACTCAAAGCACTTCAAACCCACTCCTTCAAAATCCTTTTGTTCATTCTACAATTTAGGGAATGACTAATCAACAATAATTTGTCCATCTTGAATACCTCATTCAATTTAACATCCTTACCCAATACTCGATTTATAGTAAACTCTTATTCATTATACACTTCCATTTTGCGTCTTTGGTCTAAGGGTCTTCCTATTGAACCCTTCCTCTCATATTTTATCACATGGAATTATACTCTTACTCTTAAGTTCAACCTCATGTTTCTAGACATTAACAACCTCATATTTGTTGAAATAAAAGGAAATAAATCCTATCTGAAAACCCTCGAGAACCTCAAATTCGATACCCAACATGAATATTTACAAAGATAATTCTTAAGAAACTTTGTAAGGAAAAAAGAGTTTTCACTACATCCTCCTTAGTGAAAAAACAAATAGAAGACAAGATCATGCCAAATTTTTTGACATAAAAGCCTTCATTTCTCCCTAATCCTTACCACCAATATTGAGGTCATCTAACAATCATGTATTATGTTTAACATACAAAACTAAGAAGCAAGAATGAAAGTGTCGATTCTACTTTGACCATACTCCCTTCAAGTTTACTCTATCATATTTTCCATCCAACCCTTAGTTTTTCTTAATATACCAGCTCGATAGAAAGGGTTTGAATACAAATCCCTTTCACGAAACATAAATGGCTAAGAATATTAGCTACACAAGGAAATTAACATATTTGAAAGTCCTTTTATGGTCTTTTAATTGGTCCTACAATTCTTCCAAAATCATGATATTTTTTAGTTTATTCATACATAATAGCATAGAGTAAATTTTAATTTTATCCCATTTATTAGCTTGAGAGACATTCTATAGTTCATTATAAAATATATGTGTAATTCCTTCTATGCTTAATAACATGTTGATAGATATTCCTTTTAAAATATAAATTAAAATGTTCTTTAACTAGGAAAACAAAAAATGAAACGAATATACATGTTTTGTTAATTTTAACTAAAAGTATTATGAAACTTTAATAATTTCACTTCAGCGTCTATATAAAGTACTTAATTTTATATCAATTAGAGAGATATATAAATAATTAAAAATAAAAATAAAAATGACTTTTTCACTTTTGAGTGTGAGGTGTGAGGAAAATGTAGAAAAATCAAATGTTTATTAATAGAGTAATAAGAAGGAGATAAGCCCAAGGGTTAGCTCATCTCGTCAAATAAGTGCCTCGTCGTTCGGGAGGTCACAGGGTCAATTCTCCCCGAAGCCCTTGGGGTTAGGCCTAACTATTGGTCACGGTGCTTGATACCCTTGATCAAGCTTACCCTGGATCAAGCTTAGATGTTTCCGTGGACATAGCGGAACTGCGAGTGTCCCTAAACTTGATACCCTTGATCAAGCTTACCGTGGATCAAGCTTAGATGTTTCCATGGACATAGCGGGATTACGAGTGTCCCTAAACCACCAGGGTCGGGTGTCCCTGAACCACCAGGAAAAAAGGGTCAGGTGTCCCTGAACCACCAGGAAAAAGGGGTCGGGTGTCCCTGAACCACAAGAGAAAAGGAAAGAAAGAAAGATGTATAACTCGTTTTATTTTTAATATAATTTGACACCCTTGATGAAGCTTAGATGTTTCTGTGGACATACTCGTAGATGTATAAGTTGTCTTACTTTTAATATAATTTGATACCCTTGATCAAGATTAGATGTTTCTGTGGACATATTTATTTTATTTTTACTATAAACACCAGGAAAAAAAAGAAAGAAAGATGTATAACTCGTTTTATTTTTAATATAATTTGATACCCTTGATCAAGCTTAGATGTTTCCGTGGACATAGCGGGACCGCGAGTGTTTGTGAACCACCAAAGTCGGGTGTCCCTGAACCACAGGAAAAAAAAATGTATAACTCATTTTATTTTTAATATAAAATTAATATATGGCATTTAAAATAGCATACAAATAACAATAACAAAATACCAATATAAGTTATAAAAAAATATTAATAACCTATAAATAAATATTGATATATTAAATATATGTTGATAACGAATAAATTATTTAATATAGATAATACTGTCCATAATTAAAATAACTGTATTTATAAAAATATTTATATTATTATATAAAACCATTTAAAAAATAATATGGAAATTTCAAGACATTCAACCTAATTTCTACATTTAAAATTAATATAATTATTTATATATTTATATATATATATATATATATATATATATATATTATATTCTTTTTTGTAAATACCAAAATAATTAATACCTTTAATAATATAATATACTCATTTTTTATATACCAAAATTGAAAAAGTGCAACATCAACGAACAATTTACAATTTACTTGACTGCACACCTTCATTATAACAATAGTACTATTAGGGTATACAATTGATTAGCAACCATCAAGTAAATCTTTTATGACAAATTTATTTATAAAGAAAATCCCTTGCCATTTGATTTATATGTTTAACCTATTATTTAAATACAGTTTATTATGTGGTTTTGTTAATTTAAAAAAAAAAAAAAATGGTTAATATAAGTCTTTTATTTTGCCTAACTAATTTTAGATTTATTATAAAATTTTTTATATTATTTTGAAAAGATTAAACATATTTAATTTGGCTCATTCTTATTATGAAATTATTTAATGATTTTGATATGTAATTGTATAGTTATTATTTATGTTGTTTTACAAATTTTATAAATTATGCTAAACCATTTTTGAAAATATTTCAAGTAGTATGGCCAAAACTATTAACTATAATATTTTGAAGAGGAACAATCCAGGCTCTAAATTTAATGAGTTGGGCTGGAGGAGGACCTTATAAATAATAAAACAATTTTGAACCACTTTTAAATAGAAATTTGTAGATATTCAGATATGAATGTATTGAACACATCATACTCTTCCTCACCACACATTTGAGGTTTCAATATCCAACCACAAAATAGAATTTTCCCTAATCAAACTAATAAATAGATACATTTTGTAAAAAACTTAAATGTATAACCAATGTGCTAACACTAAAGAAATTACATAAAACTCTCAAAATCAATCTATTTCACCTAGATAAACAAGAAAAATCAGTTATCCTTTTATATAAAAATCACATTATTTAACCCCCTACCAATACGAACCTAATACACCTTCCCAATTTAAAAAACTTCTACTTTCACTAGATATTGTAGGTATCCATTTTTCCATT
The DNA here is from genome assembly GCA_000404065.3 of Pinus taeda. Lineage (NCBI taxonomy): Eukaryota > Viridiplantae > Streptophyta > Pinopsida > Pinales > Pinaceae > Pinus > Pinus taeda. Next base: position 223,786 of record APFE031654982.1, read on the forward strand.
AACATTTTTTATACCTTTTTTATTTTTTCAATTTTTTGAGCTATTTTTTATACCCACCCATATAAAAACCCTTTTTTATACCTACCAATATAAAAACACATTACCCCATAATATATGTTTAATATATTATGTCATTTTTTCCTCAATATATATCCACTGATATGAACCCGTAATATAGTATTGCTCCCATAGTGAAGCCCCCATGGTTTGAGCACTAAGTATGTACAATCCAAGATTGCATGGTGCAATTACAGAGAGACAACTTCTTCTAGTAAGTCCAAACATCCATTATTGATGAGTCTATACTTATAAGTCTCAATAGTTAACTTCTTCTAATAAATCCAAAAATCCATTATTGATGAGTCTATACTTATAAGTCTCAAAACTATTGAGAAAATCTATACTTATCTTGATATCTCATCTTACACTATGGAGAATAATCACATAATGTAATACATTGTTGTAAACTCATCATTAACGTTAATGCATAACGCTTAACCGTGTGGAAGATAAAACATTCAGAGTTCATTTCTTACCGTTACGAAAGGTAGGAAATTGGTTCAATTTCAAAATGGTAAAAGAAATAATTTATTATAGTTTTAATATTTATATGTTCACATTATTATATTATATTAATTTAATTTATTAATTTTAAGTTAATTTAAAAAATATATAAAACAACAAATATATTATTTTAAAATTTTGTTTTGCATAATTTTAATGGTAAAGATAATATTAGTTTAGATACATCTTAATTCCAAATTTACCAAGTGTTGAAAAAGATCAAATTTATTGAGATGTAAATCTCTTTTAAAATTAAAAGAGATTTGATCCTTCGCTAGGTAGATCACATCTTAAGATGGATATAGGCTGGTTTAATTTCAGCTTTTAAATATACTATATTCCACATGAATAAGATGAGTCAAGACTATGAGTTCTCATAAACCTAAAACTCAAAACCACTATAAGTTGACAATATCAAATTTATCTCAATAATTATCAATAATGATAATTCTAATAATAATAATAATAAAATTCTCATTTTTATTATTTTAATTGGATGTATTATATATTTTAACATAAAAATATATTTTTATTATTATATTTTCTAGATAGCACTCACTTATTTGAACTATTATATTTTTATTTAAACCATATAAATAAAATGAAATATCTTTAAGTTACTTAATATAGATACAAATTTTCAAAATATTTGGAGTTTAAAATCTTATCAAAACATTTTTTCTCAATTTTAATAATTACATCACTTCATTGGGACTATTATTATCACTTTATTTGGACTATTATGCCAAGATGATGATGGTTACCTCCACTAAAATTAATAAGATTTATGGAATTTTAAAAAAGAAAAATAATTAAATTGTGATTCTTCAAAATCTTATTAGTCCCTGCCTGGGACTATTAGCGTTCTATCACGCGTTGACCAGGGTATTAGTTCTTCGGTTGACCATAAATTTTGAGTGTTTAAACAATTTTAACCAAAGTTTATGGCTTACAATGTCATTCACTGAAATTTTAACCAAAATTTTTGTTTCAAAAATATTCTACCTCTTATTGCGGCCTTGACGTGCCCCGATACGAAAATATTGTGGTAAAATTTTTATATACAAAGTTTTCTGGCACCTGCATTTTAATTACAAGGTTTGTTTATATCCAAAATAAAATTATCTTGCACTTCATTTTATATCCAAAGTTAGGGCAGCAGTTATTTTTTGTGCCCTCATTTTATCCAAAGTTGTTCTTGGTCCGATGTGCCTGTTCTCCGTGTCATGCATGCTCGACAAGGAGAAAGGCCACCTGACTCCCACGTGTACGCCATGCAAAGTGTACGTCATGCAAAATGTACAGAAAGTAGCCTATATCAATGAATACCCACTCTCGCTGATATCCCATCTATGAATATATCTTACAAGTTAAAAGGAATTCCCATCTTAACGACATGGAGAAGAGAATGGGCAGCAGATTGAGTGCCTTATTTCTTCTCTTGCTACTTACAATAAGCTTTGGTATGCTATTGTTCTAGATATATTTGAATTTTCTTGGATCCATCCACTAGTTTAAAGAGCGTATGTAGTTACTAGATTAAACTAACTCACTGATTCATTTATTTTTGGTCATCATGATCAGAGATGCAGGCAGAGGTTGCAGAAGGGTGGACATGCTTGTCCCAGAGCCATAGGTTTCATGGATATTGCGTGAGAAGCTCCAACTGCAAACAGATTTGCCAAACAGAGAGGTTTTTATTTAATCAAGCCACAGATTAGAGGTAGAAACTATAAATAGAATGTTTAAATTTAAATAATTATATCGATTTTCAGGTCTCAAGTATGCCAATAGGAAAGATCTTTCTGTGGATTTTTATTGTGTGAATGCGGATTTTGACGAATGTAAATAAGAATATCTTCGCCCACATATAAGATATACAAGATGCCGAGTTATATATATATATAATCAGTGCATAGCACATAACACACATAAATATCAATATTGATTTAGATTCCGGATGGAAAAATGGTTCATTGAATTTATTATCTGGTGTGTGATCCCTGACTTAATATACTAGCATTTTGTGTTTTGGACTTAAATTTTTTTTCCTTTTTCTGTTAATTAACTAGGTGTTTGTTTTGGCATTTACTGCTGCCTTCAACTAACACTCCAATATACAGACCATTTACCTCATCCATTTGGGTAATGTAATCCTCGACGGGTTATTACTTCCTGAATGGCATGATTCATCCCATCGTATGCAGTCTCTACTTTGGGAAAGCGAGCACTCACTTGTGGGTTGGATGGGTTAAGAAAAATGATTCTAAATTACTTTTTGATGCGTAGAAATAAATCAATTTAAATCGGTTGTATAGAAAAAATAAATCCAAAATGATTTTTAGATAGTTTGGTTTAATTTATAAATTAAATGGTTTTTATGGGAATCTTAGGTAAGATTGTGAATTTTTTATTTTTAAAATACATTTTTTAATATAAAATAAAATTTAATATTTTAATAAAATTTTGAGACATTTAAATTCTATAAATTAAACACCATAATCTAGATTTTTAAAAATCTCTCCTAAATTTTTAATTCAAATTAACAAAAGAATATACTCTTACAAAAATCATTTCATCAATAAATCAACTACGCACGTTTAAATACATATTTAAAAATATGTATAGTTGTCATCCTAATCAAATTCTGAGTTCATTGTTGAATCACTAAATTTCTCACTAAATTGTTCATTGAATCTCTAAGGTAGGAAAACATTAGCAATTCAAGAACTCTCAAGATGTTGATTGCGGATATACAGAGTTAATTACTTATCGTTAAGTTTTTAATTTACTTCTGAATACATATAATGATGAAATATTATAAAAATGTTATATAAAATTGTTAATGTAAAATCAATTAATATTAATGACCGTAAGCATAGAAGCATGAATTTCAACCATAAGAATATCTAGTAAAAGGAAATCACTTGTTATTGTTAATATCATGTTTATGGGTACATTATGGCTAGTATCATGGTTATGGGTACATTATAATAAAGGAATTTCAACACGGGGTAAAGTCTTTTACAATAATGGACTCTAGCACTAAGCCATAAATTATATAATGACGATTTATCTCACACCTTCACACAAACATGTAATCAAAAGGGGAATTGTGTTTGAGAGAAAAAAAAGGAATCGTGTTTGAGAGAAAAAAATAATAACATATTCATGAAATGCTACTTCCTAGATTTTCAAATATTGGTGTTGGCATGGAAAAGTACAGAGTAAAGGACTTCCAGATATTTGGAAATAATGGAGAAAGCAGTTGGACTTTTTTTATTTATTTATTTAGATGTTGGATTTTTTTTAATAGACGATAGATTTTTTTAGAAGTTTGTTTGGTTTTTTTAACAAAAATGTAATCATTTATATGTATAATTATATGTATAATTTTGATAGTTTGATTAATGAAAAGTGCACCGTTGCTGTTTTTATTATTAGTCTTTGCCTGGGATTATTAGCATTCGATCAGGTGTTGACTGGGGTATTAGTTCTTCGGTTGACCGTAAATTTCAAGTGTTTAAACAATTTTAACCAAAGTTTATCGCTGGTGATTTGGCTTCAAAAAGTTTTAACCAAACTTTCAATTTCACCCTCTTATTGCAAGCGTCTCTTGCCCCGATGTAATTTTATCGAGGGCAAGTTATTTTATCCTAAGTTTTTTCTTGCTCGTGCTTAGTCCATTGCTCGAAAAGGGACACCTGACTCCCACGTGTACTCCATGCAAAGCGTAAGCCATGAAAAATGCACAGAAAGTAGCCTATATCAATGAATACCCACTCTGGCTGATATCCCATATGTGAATATATTTTACAAGTTAAAAGGAATTCCCATCTGAACCACATGGAGAAGAGAATGGGCAGCAGATTGAGTGCCTTGTTTCTGCTCTTGCTACTTGCAATAAGCTTTGGTATGCTATTGTTCTAGATATATTTGAATTTTCTTGGATCCATCCACTAGTTTAAAGAGGGTGTGTAGTTACTAGATTAAACTAACTGACTTATTCATTTATTTTTTGTGATCATGATCAGAGATGTAGGCAGAGGTTGCAGAAGGGCGGACATGCTTGTCCCAGAGCCACAGGTTTCATGAATATTGTGTGAGAAGCTCCAACTGCAAACAGATTTGCCAAACATAAAGGTTTTTAACTGGTTGTATATAGTTTCTTAGCCCTACAAGGAATGTAGCTTGTGACTGTACTCATAATAAGTGATTTGTGATTTTCAGTTTGACGCTATCCTACTCATAAACTGAGTTGGATCAGAGAATTTACATTTTTTATTCATTCTCATACATTGAGATGGATCAGAGAATTTACATTTTTAATTCATTCTCAGAAGGCCTAGCTTCACTACCTTAGAGCTACCTCTAAGATGAGGATATAACTATTTGGAGTTTGTAAATAGTTAATTAATATCTTTTCCAAATGAATCCACACCATAGAATACAGTTGAATTAATTTAACTCTTTGTTTTCTTTGAAGTTTCACCCTTGTTTTCTTTGTCAAAAGCCACATATTGTCGTTTCCCGTCTTTGTTTTGTTTGAACTTTGAAGGTTCAACCTTGTTTTCTTTGTCAAAAGCCACATAATCTGTCGGGAGTTTTCTTATCCTTACCTGTTCAGCTAAATCATTCTCCATAGAAGCCCCTACCTGACTTGGATTTTTGTTATTTATTTTGTGTACAGGGAGTTTGATTTTGGAAAAGACAAAGTTGATTTGCCTTTGCTATAAGTTTTATCCTTAAAATGTTCGGGGTTATGATTTAAATGAATCTTACTTCCAGTGGAAATCTGTATGCCATCGCGGTTTAGGTATCTCACTGATTAGCTTTCCACTTTGATGCAGATTTAGATTTCATCCAAGCTTTCCACTTTGATGAAAATCTAGATTTTAGCTAGGTTTATTGCTCCTTTCTAGCATTGTGACTTAGCTCATCTATATTGCAATAAATGTACATGGATTTTATATGATTTCTCCAATTTAATTTATCTCACATTTTATGCTTCCTGGGTTCACCCAAGAGAGAGTTAGGTTGGAGATAATAACGTGGTCCCTTTTACACAGGGTCAAACAGAGTTCACTGGACACCTCCCTTTGGCATTATCCCTTGCAATTATATAGAGCGCATGTGCACACAAGATGCATGCATCATTGATGCATTGATTCGTCAATTGCCTTCTTCCAAGTAAGTAGTCTAAACTTGAATTTAGGATTCCTCTAGCTCGACTACTATATTTGAAACACGTTGAGTAGAGTTTTGAGTAGAGTTTGTTGTAAAATTACTCATCCGTCTATTTCAAAACCGCATCCTAGAATTTGAAGGACTTGAACTTCGTCTGGTCATTCGGGTTTCGATTGATGATAGAAAGGCTTCTTCCAGCCCAACTTGTTAATTAAAATTTATTCATTTTAGAGTGAAGCCATATTAGCCACAGTAGCATGATTATTCTGTATTCAAATAAGGCCCAGGGCAGCTCTGCGTCCCTTGCACTTATTGTAGTGTTCAAATTGAAGAACAACATCCCTTCCGTCAATGGTAGCTTGTGCATTTCTCAAATTCGAATCCCCTACCCAGATGTCTAGAGAGCCATATTTGGGTAAAGCCAAAGCCTTAACCGCTGCTTAACTTGCAGGCCCTGCCCCTTCTTCGAACAAGTTGAAGTTGTAACTTACGCTGTAAACTTTCGAAGATTAAATGAACTCAAATTATTGAATTTCGATTCCCAATAATAACATAGTTAATTAAATGTTTGTGTGAAGGATGATGAACTGTTACAAATTTCCGATGGTTCCCAAAAAATGGGAAGAAGTAAGGTTTAGCCCCTATGGTTTAAACACAACCTGAGCAAGCATCTACCATAACGTTCACGAATACATCCCCCAATACTAGCCTAAACAATTACAAGGTTTATGGACAACTATTTGAAATGTACTGAAATGCCTGTCCATATACACAGTCCCAGATAAACCTTTGGGAGATGGCGCGCTTGATGAGATGTGGAAAACCATATGATTCGAAGATCTCATCATAGAGAATAGGCAAAAGGTGGGTGTGCATGTGCTCCTTTAATGAATACTCTATGTGGTTCCAAAAGCTCAGGGAGTGGAGCTCCACAGTGATGTTCAAACGGTAAGGCCAGAAAGGCAGTTCACGAGGCGTTTTTTTATCCAGTATGGTTGTTATTAAGCAAGTTGGTGAAAAGATTGGCCTACCTTCATATGAGAGCCAATGTTCACAAAGAGATACGAGAGCCATACCAGTATAGATACCAACTATTCAGTACAATTACAATTGCTAATGATAAGCTTCGTGGGTCTGACCATGTATGCTCGAATAACTCCACTTGTAAATGGAATGCTCAACAAAGCTCAAATATATCCAGTTTTAAATGGAAAGCCCACTTTTCCACACGTTTATTTCAGGATTTGAGATGAATCTTACGCGGAAGCGCTTTGTCTCCATTATAAAAAGAATGACCAAAGCCCTTGAAGGAACATGGAGATAGCGACAAGAGTAAAGAAAGGAGAAACACCTTTTCCGGTTGAAATTGATCCAATAGTTGCAGAGGAAAAAGAAGAGTAGCTAAAGCAGAGCAAAAGGCAGCTCTTGACAGTGAAGCTTGACAGTGCACCCCGTATATGAACCAGCACATACCAACGCATATTATATGCATATGCTATGTTTTAATGATCTCTAATATGTGCACTTGTTTAATCATCTAATCTATGCTATCTATAGGATACAACGATATCCTTTAGCTGGAAATGATTGCCCTGGAAACTTTACATAGACAGGAAACTTTACACAGGAAGTTTCCATTAACCCAGAAGTAAGGGACAACGATGGCACTGAACTAGAGCCTTTTTGGTCAATGAATTATAGCGGCACCTTTAATAGCTTTCCACCTTCAACTTTCACAATATTTAATAGCTTAATAGCTTTCCACTTTTAGGTTTCACAATATATCCTACTTCCAGTTTGCAGAATGCAACCCAGCCCAACTCAACTTCCAATTTGCAGAATACAGCCCAGCCCAACTCAACCGGCACTTCCACCACATTCAGGTTTCACAATATATCCTGGTCAATAATCTTCTATACGAAATACTTTTCTTCTTGATATTCCTGCCGATCGATTTAAAGATCAGCTTTTGTGCGATAAATATTGTGAATTTGATGACTCGGTCCACTTCCGTGCGAATTGCTATTATTAATCATTTGCCATAGAAGCAATTCTGGACTTTTTACATACAGGAAATTATTATATTTTACTAATAATTAGTGTAGATATATTTTTCAGATTTTTTGATGAATTTGATACCATCGGATCGGATTGAATTTGATACCATCAGATCGGATGCTTATTCTGGACAATATCATTCTCCAGAGACATGTATTTTCTATGTATACCTGTCGAATTCGACAGTTGTCACATGGATATTTCTTTATTTTTAATCATTTCGTAAGAATCTTGCAGCGTCAATGTGCTAATAAAAAGGTTGTGTAAGGTTGCTTTCTTGAAAGTGAAACTAGAATATTTGACATTTTGTGGAACATCTGCAAACCCATGTTCGTTAGACAGTGAATGCTTTAGATTTTGCTTTGCTCCGGAGTACTTTCCTTGGGAACGCTGTGGATGCTGGTGAATTCCACAATTACTCTGTCTAGTGACTGTAAAACTGATTTATGACACTTGAAATATGCATGTGGTTTGTAGTATGTAGGAATTGAACACTTCCGGCATAAAATTATGTTACCTTAATGTGCATGTTGCATAGTGGTTAATTATCATAGTGTTGCGTAAAGCACCTAATATTGTGCAAAAGTTTTAACCTCGTATGCATACTGGTGTGAATAGTCACATATCCAAAAATATGGCAAAACGCTATGTTGTTTCTACACCCAATTTACAATTTTTTGTTTCTACACCCAATTTACAATTTTGGATTGTTTTTCTTTCGATCCGCGATTGTTTTGCTTCCTTGCGTCCAATGCAATAAGGAACTCAGCTCCTTACAACGTTGCAAATTCAAGTTCTTTGTAAATCTTGCAAGTAATAGGATTGTATTGTACAATGCAGGACACATAAGCTTTGGTAGGTCTATGATTCTTCTCAGAAATGTATGAATTGTGAAAGCATGGTCACCTTTAACCTTTATAAAATTCCGAGCTATTTCTGGCCATTGTCACAGAACACCTGTTATGAAGATTATAAAGCATAAAATAGTTGGGTTCCTAAACGAATAGTGGTCAACGGCAAGGGTTAAGTTCGAACTTTCCAGATTATTTGGTTTGAAAGCTTTCTCTCTGTTATTTTTTGCAAATTTACCGATATCTAGGGTTATTGGAAAGCGTTTTTTAAACTTTAGCATGGCAATACATAGACATAAATAAATAAGGTTGCAATTATAATTGAAATTTATTAATGGTTGAAGAGCGGGGTTGTATTGTTTAAACATGATCTGGTTTATCTATGATCTGGTGAATCGCTGATGCTATTTTAATTTTCCAGTCATTTCTGTTAAATTCATAATAATATTTGCATCCATTGTTCCAAGTTTTGCAATTCGATGCAGACCGACAGGGACTACCACCACCGCAGTGGCTCCTTGTTTCTATAATAAAAATGAAAAGAAAAAATAGCTACAAAATCTATAACTTAATAAGTAAAAAAAAAGATATCAACTCCTCTCACATGGAATAAGTAAAATAACAGATATCAACTCTTCTCACATGGAATAAGTAAAATAAAATATTTGAAATTCTATAATAAATTATACTGCCTCATAACATCCCCATCCAACATCGCCTCACTCATAACATCCCACAATGGTGTTACGAGATTACACTTCACCTAGATGCTTGAAGATATACAAAATATACCTAATCAACGCTCGATTTTTGGATATAAATTTTTGGGGATATAAAATAAGATTTGGGCCATATTCACGGGGCGTAATCTATATGCAAGTTCACAAAAGCGCGTTCATATTCCAATTTCTATTAGATAAACAATTTCTTTACCAGCAGAGAAGATCTTACAGTTTATGTCCGTAGGAAATACATGAACACCATTAAACAACAAACTAAAGCTCTGAGTGAGCATCAGAAAAAGAAGAAAATTCCTGTGTCTCAACGATGGGCTCAATAACTTCTTCAGAACCTGAAGAAGTTGGATTCAGAACGGAGCATGTGGTACGGATCTCTCCCTTCTTGCCCGTTAGAACGTCCAACTGCCCCATTTTATGCATGTTGGATTTAGAGATGTCTAATTACAATAATTAGGTTGGACATGCGTGCATTATGATTATGATATCAAATACTGTCAGCAAGATTACATTTATGTAATGATTAAATATGCCAAATAATGTGATTAATTAAGTTATGGCATTAAACGTATTTAAATAAGGATTTGAATACAAATACATATAGAATAATGTTAATCAATTATAATTGTTAATGGACCGATTATAATTGATTGAAATAATAGCAGTAATAAAT
>APFE031654982.1:241465-262916 GCA_000404065.3 Pinus taeda
AACTTCGTCACAAGTCTGAAAATTGTGGATTCTATTCAGAAACCACTCAAATTATTATGTGACAACAATTCAGCAGTGTTATACGCAACCAACAATCGAAGTTCGTCAAAGTCGAAGTACATCGACATTAAGTTTTTGGTTGTAAAAGAGAGAGTGCAGAATAATGAATTATGTTTAAAACACATAGGTACAGACTCCATGATTGCGGATCCTCTTACTAAAGGATTACCACCCAAGAAGTTTCACCAACATGTTGCTTGTATGGGTGTAATATCTGTTTAGGATGATTAGAAAATGTGGGAGTTTGAATATGTTTTAAGTTTTGTGTTTTGATATTCTATGTAATGCAATTGTAAACATTTTTGATGATATATACAAGTTGCATTCAGTTTCAGTTTCATTATTTCTTTCTTTAAAGTTTAAATTTTTGGCCTCATACAGTAAAGTAAAGGTGACTCAATTAGAAATAGGCACGTCTAATCACACTTGCGTGTATTTTCTAAACTATATGTCCAAATCAGATTCATGTCATTCAGTTATGTTGGCAGTGTGATTTATGTCAGTTTAGTTGCGAATAAATGTGACAAATGCCGCTTAAGTCCTTTGTTAGCATAATTGATGGATGGAATTGTTTAAGAAATACGATAAGTAAAGACAGAAAAGTTGCATGCAATAAAGTTAAGGATATATAATTTAAAGGTTGCACTTGTCCATGTGGGAGATTGTTGGATTTAGAGACGTCTAATTACAATAATTAGGTTGGACATGCGTGCATTATGATTATGATATCAAATACTGCCAGCAAGATTACATTTATGTAATGATTAAATATGCCAAATAATGTGATTAATTAAGTTATGGCATTAAACGTATTTAAATAAGGATTTGGATACAAATACATATAGAATAATGTTAATCAATTATAATTGTTAATGGACCAATTATAATTGATTGAAATAATAGCAGTAATAAATTTCTTGACAGCCGAAATTTGGCTGCCAAGAAATCTGGATAGCTGAAATTTAGCTGTCAATTGACAGCCAAATTTCGGCTGCCCTAGGATTGGGACTGCTATAAAAGGGCTGAGTCTCCAAGGCTTGCGATCACTCAGAAAACAGTCTGCTCCATTGAAGACTTGATACTCTATCAAGGATAGCCAGAGAAAAGGATTGCAAGCTCTTGGAAGGATTCAAGAGCCAACAACACAATTCAAGACCAGGAGCTTTAGAAGATGGAAAGTAAGTTTCGTTGTGCATTATTTTCAATTTCTTACAAAGGAGTAGATCTTGGTTAGGGTTTAAAGTAAATAGGAAAACCCACAAAGTAAATCTAACAATGCATTCCAAGTACAAACGTTTTGAAGAACACAGTCTGGCTGGATGCCAAACTGTCAACGATGTCTTCACTATCGGTGGAGTCTGTGTAGAGACTCTGGTCAGAGGTGAGGAGGCCTTTGTTCTTCTGCAGATTCACGTAGTATTTCTTGTCGAAAGCGTTCGGAGTCTGGACATCCAAGTTTGTGAAGTCCACGGTGTTATTGACAGTGGGGCATAATGAATAAATATCGTCTGCCAAACTGTTTGCTAGATTTTGAGCCATAATTGTTTTTCCTGTGGTCTTGTTGTATAATCGGTTATCGAAGGAGTTGCATTGAGCATGGCCAATTGTGTGTCCACCTGAAGCAGAAGTAGGGCATGCGAAGAAACCAGTTAAATTACTTTAATCAGTTATTTTATCTTTCAAAATGTTATTTTGGTAAACTTCATAAATATTTCAAAATCTAATGAATAAAAACTAAATCAATGGTTGGATCTCATTAATATATCTCAAATTCCAAAATATTCAAACGAAATCTTCCATAGAAATAAGAATGCGACATTAGTAAAATGAGTATCAGACCTGAAAGAGCTACCATATCAGTCAAACTGAATCCTTTGGGGCCAAAAATGTTCATCAGCTGTGTCACATCAAAAGTTGGAGAAGGTAAATTGGCGAGAACTACGGATTAAGTATGAAAGCTTAGGCTGTCTCTGCCTCCAAGCGGTACTGGGTATTTTGGGCCTCCTGCCTTCAAATAGGTGATTTTGGTTACTCTTTTTGAAAATTTACATAACAAGCAACAGAGCCACAAATCTTAATACTACAAATGTAATAAGATTCCAGAAATATCTTAAAATTTGACTAGTTAAAAAATTAAGACTATGTTTCTCTACACCATCATATTTCAAAATATTATACAATTTAAAAATATTTCTAAAGTCTAAAATCAACCTAAGATACTCCAAAAATAAAATACTACCAACATTAGCGACAGACTCAAGATCAGCCAAAGCCAAAATATCCGCACACGTCACAACCCCTCTGGAGCTTGCTTCTCCAGCAATTTTGATTTCGTTTATCGGCTGCAAAGCCCGGGCTCTCAGCAATAGATTTGGAGGAGCCTGCTGCTCACTGGGGTTGCTTGTCGATCCTGTCAGCAACACGGATCCATCGCAACCCTTTCGAAATATAATAAGGAATGTTAGATTATTTTGTGTTATTTGGTTTCAAAGTTCACCAGATATTGTACAAACTTATAAATTGATTTAAGTGAATAATGAAAAAAATATTAGGTTTACGGAAAAATATAAAAATATAGCTAATAATGGTAGATTTTTAGAATATTCGGAAATTTAATAAATAAAATTATATATTTATATATATATTATATAAAAAGTGATATCAACCTAATTCTAAAGTATTGTTAAAAATCTCTAATCAAATTAAATTTATTATAAAATAAAATATAATATAAATTTAATTAATTTAATAGAGAGACAAAGTAACAAATATGGTCAATCCACATCAGGTGTAAACATGAATCAGCTGTTATGGGACATTGGTAATTAAAAAAGTGGTTTCTTATTGAAAGCTTTGTAATTTTTAATGTAATTTAAAGAAATATTTTTTGGTTAAATTTTAATTTTTTTTTAATAAAATTTTCAACATAAATTTATTTTAAAATTTGTAATTTCAACGAATTTCTACTCCATTTTTAACGTAACCCATATATTAAAGCGAAATTAAAATATACATTATACCTGCACAAAACAATCGTGAAAATGAAGTCTCAACAAGCCTGCAGCTTGAGTGATATCTTCGTCCAGCGCCTCCTCAAGTGTCGATTTCACTATGTACTCCAAGTCGGGGCAACTCTTCTCATAAAATGTCCACGAAAGCCCATCCACAGGCTTTGGCAGATCGTCTACATGGACAACCAATCCATTGGTAGAAATTATGCACGCAGAAACAAATACAAAGATACACGCAATGGAGCTAATGACTGCGTATTTATTCATCGCTTCCTTTTGCAATTCTTCTGAGATTCAAGACCTGTCGATTCACAGATAAATTTAATTGTAAAACTCGTGGCCTCTGCAAATACAAATATAGTTGTAATATAAGTCACATAGCTGAACTCAAACAGATACTACCGATTATCAAGATCTTACCTGACATTTTTGTAACACAGAACTACAGGATGATTCATATTGTGGCAATCTATGGGAGTCCTATTTATATATCACAGAGAAATACGGAAGCATCGTAAGGACGATAGACTTCTTTATTTCGTGAATGACCAGGTCGCAAGCTGCCGTTGCTTCTGCTACGTCACTATTCGTCAAGTGAAAGTGACTTTTGCAGAAGAAACATAAACATATAGACGCTCATGGTGGGCTTAATTAGTCTGAAATTTCAAAATGAATTGACAGCACCGCCGCCTGCGTCCATCAGACTACTTAGCTGAAGTTTATCCCTTTTATCCGAACACCACCGACGCCTGCGTCCACAAAACCACTTGCAGCTCAAGTTGATTTTTTTGGCATTGTTTATTAGTGAGAAATTTTTGCATCAGTTTTAGGTTTATTTTTTTTATTTAATTTGTATGGATTTTATCCGAACACCACCGACGCCTACGTCCACAAAACCACTTGTAGCTCAAGTTGATTTTTTTGGCATTGATTATAAGTGAAGATTTTTGCATCAGTTTGAGGTTTATTTTTTTTATTTAATTTGTATGGATTTTGATAGATTTATTGAAATTATAAGTTTGATTGGTGATTTTTTTAATGGAAATGTCAGAAATTTTTGAGTACTGAATTTATATATGCAATTATAAATAAAATTTAAACAACACAAATCAAAATTCTACCATAATAATTTTTTCTATCACCAACTACGAATTCACTAAAAACTCTAAAAATATCTCACATATAAACCACTCAGATTTCTTTTATCAGCTGAACTATTTTTTTTGCTTCCCATATCCAGTCCCATGTGAGATTAAATTCATATACAAGTGGAGTAAACTTTAAATAAGCTCATTAAGAAGTGATAGAAATTAGTAAAAAAGTACTACTATTTTGCTACATGATACTTCTAGAAATTAAAAAATTGTTAACTAGTAAACCAATCCAAGTAGAGTAATCATCTATATGAATTTTCAAGATTGTTACAAATATGCATGATTTTGTTGAATTCATAAATAACCTAAAAAAAAATCACTTTAATCAACCTACAATAATTGAAACATGAATACTAAATGGAAAAATAGGAAAAATAAGAATAAAAGATGCAAGTGAAAACATTCAAACAAAATAAGCAAATTGTACAACAATGTTCCAGGGATCCTGAGATGGTCCAGCCCAAGGATAATCAAAGTCTTATGAATGAAACCAAGCTTTAGAAGATAAAAATAACACCAAAATTCCTTACTTTAATCCACTCAAGTACATGCTTGCTAGAAATGAAAGTAGAACTATTAAATAACACTTTTTCTCCACAATAAGAGTACAAAATGTATGCCCCTAGAGGAAAACTTGAATTGGTACTGATATAAATTGATGGGAAAGAAGTGTCCTTGAAAGGAGGAAAATTTCCCCTCCAAAATCACTCAAAAAGTGGATTCGGTTCCCAAAAGTAGGAATCTTCATTTAATGACATGGAACACATTCCTACATTTTCTCAATCAGTGGAGCTCTAGAATCTCTCAATTATTTCATAATATTTTATTCATTTATTGGTCCATGTTGCATCATATTGTGGTAGGAAACAAGTCCCTCAATTATCTCATTCATAATTTACTCAATATTCTGCAAAAAAATAATACTAGGCACATAATCTGCAATTATTTCTAAACCTTGGTAATGAACACATTATAGTTGAAAATGATGTTATCAAATGCAAAGAGAAGATGAAATGTTCTAAAGGATGTTCAAATGGGCCTTAATTTATATCCAATTTGGAGGCCCATCAATGTCATCCCATGCACAAATTATTGTCAACATCATAATTTAATCATCATATTAAATAAATATAAAATAAAATAAGTTCATTAATCATAAACATATGGATGTAAAATAAATATATGTTGGAGTTAATATTCTTGAAGATGGACTCTTCATGTTTACCTGGTGGGCCCAGGATGAAAGGGTTTATTGGGATTACTAGGTTGAGCTATGTTTATTAGGTTTACCTAAGTTTACTAGGTTGACCTTGGTTTTCTAGGTTGATTAGGATGACATAAGTTCACCGAGTTTAGCTTGGCTTATTAGGTTTAGTAGGTTGACTAAGTTTTAATGTTCACCTAGTTCGACTAGGTTGATCTATGTTTACTAGACTGACTAGGTCAAACATAGTCAACCAATGTGTCAATTGTTCAACCATATTCAACTAGGTTCACCTAGGATTACTAGGTTAACATAGGTTTACTAGGTTGATCTAAGTATATTAGGTTTATTATGTTTACTACATTTATTAGGTTTGGAATGTCAGCCATTTCGAACCATCATCAATTATATTCAACAATGATCACCATGGTTGACTATGATATACCTTGGTTGATTGTTGTCAACCATCATGGGTAAAAAATGTTAACCATGATCAAATATGCACAACTATGATGAACCATAGTTAAGCATAATCTATGATTGTTAACTATTGTTACATTTGGACAACCATGGTTATCAACAGTCAACTATATGTTGACCATAACACAATTTCTCTAACCATAACACCAAGATATTTAGTTGTAGCCAACCATGCTCTACTAATCCTCTCCATCCATGTCAGCTATGAACTAGTAGAACCACACTAATAAAGTGATTAAAATGTCCTTATCAAATGTTGTCTTCCATACTTATTACACTTAGCAATAACATTAAAATGTGAAAAATGATGCCTATTAATATATTTCAACCACTTTATTAATGTGGTTATGCTAGTAATATAGCTAACATCTTTCATTCCTTACTAAGCATTTTATTTTTGGATCTCTCACAATAATGGTTAGAAATCAATGATCTTGCATATTGAAATTATGTTTGATAGGTATATAATATTTCTTACTTAGCATTGATTAAGTCACTCACAAAAATATGTTCTGTAAGTATAGAACAATGCTCACTATGTATTTGTTAACTCAAACACCACATAAGATCAGTCACTAAAGAGATTCACTTCTCTGGTTGTTATGCCCATTGTCTATTTCTTATTGCCTAATGTTGATTTTTCCATTCGTTGTAACATGACATCATGATTTATATCAGTTCATCTATATTTTAATCTATTTTCTTTTACGATTTTTTTACCAATGTGTTGTAAACTAATTGGTTTGTGTGGGGTTTAGTTCCTATCATTTTACTAGTTCAAATTTGATGGGGAGGATGTTAGACATGTTGTGGCATGGTGTTGGAGTTGATGCCAACCTCGCATGTCAGCCTAGCTCTAGTGGACCTCATGATCTTATTGGTTTACCTAGGTTTTTGGCTAAGGATTCAGTTTTGGATTCAATTGTTGATGACATTCAACTTAGGATGACAACCCAGGTGTCTACATAAGGAGTCAACTGAGCAATGGATTGTTTTGGCATTGATGTCAAAATATAGGTTGTTTGTGCATTTTTTGATCATGATTGCATGTGTTGATGATGTTGTAGATGGCGATCATGGTGCTTATAGATGATATGATACACGTGGCCTGAAATGAGTGGTGTCTCACATGATTTGCAAGTTGTGGCTTGAACACTGGTGCTGGTCAGTGATCATATGTAAAGAACAATTTTTTTAATAGAAGAAGAGTAGAGTAGAGAAATTCGATGATGGTTTTCTCCCTTGTTCTTTCCACCTTACATCTGGTGTATCTTATGTATGATGATGTGGATGTTATTGGTTGATGTGTTTCTTCTCATGGTTATATGTTTTTTAAGCCACTCAAATGTTTCATATGTTATTTTTTGTTAATACATTGTGGTGTGTTGCTGGTTAATTTATGCATGGATCAATCATTGTGAAAAGGAAAGAAGTATTGGTATAAATTGGTTATATGTCACACTACTAATTTACCTCCTCCCCCCACTTCTCAGTACCTTTCAAGGTTTATAACAAGTGGTATTAGAGTGAGGTTCTTGATTGCAGCTTGATCACTGAAGAGTAGATCCAGGGAGTGTTTGGAAAAGAAATGATATATACAATTTTTTTCCAAAATTAGTTCTCCAGGAGTGTCTCCACTCATAACTACCAACTTCAAGGTATGGCAATTAAAGATGAAATATTTATTATTATCTCATGGATTTGACATTTTGGAACTTGTTTGTGAAGGTTGTGGAGAGAATTCTAGATCAACAAAATAATTGTAGTAGGATTCTTTACAAATATAAATAATTTATTCAAATCTCCACAATGTAGGTTCAGAGAAGTTAATAGATCTAAAATTTTCCAAGGAGATTTGGGATAGAATGCAAGTATTGTTTGGAGGTGATGATAGTAGCAATGGAGAGGTTGAAAAGGAGAGTAAGAATAAGAAAAATAAGATCAATCCCCCTAGCACGAATGGTGCTACTGACATATCAGAAAATGAACCTTCAAGAGAACCTATTATGCTTGCATGTAGTAGATATGAAGGTATAATCACATATGAATTGTTTTTAAGTTTTGTTTCACATAGATATGATGTTAGTCTTGCTGATTCAGACAATTATGTTGATGAATGTGATAAAATAATTTTTCTTCTAGTAGAATATGAGTTAGTTTTAGTGGTTATTGAAAATTTATATGTTGAGGTTGGTAAACTAACAACTACATTTAAGGATCAAGAAAAAATCTTGTAGATATATGACAATAAGGAGGCCAATCTCAAGGAGGATATCATCAATTTGAGAACCCCACTTCAAGAGGCCAAAAACATTGAAGAGGTAGTGACTATTAGACATAAGGAGAAAGAGGGTTGAGTTGGAAAGTTAGAAGTAGAAGTTGTCTCTATAAGGAAGCAGCTGAGGGAAAAAGATAAGTAGTTGAAATAAGTGGAAAGCACTGTAGCCATTGAAAGTTTCGTTAAAAATAAAATATATTTATTGAATAAGTTTGGTCTTGGTTTTGAAAAGGAAGGGTCCAATTTGTATGCAGGAAAGAACAACAAAGTACATCCTAGGAGGCCTATAAAAAACACTAGTTGCAACAAAAGTGGAAGTAACAAAGGCAATGTGCAACAAATCTAACAGTAACTAAGTAGAATACCCTAAGAAAAATCTACTACTAGAAGAGAGTGTTCTCTGATGGTTAGAGATTATTGGAGATATATTAAATTTCAAAGGAATCAAATGCCCTTATTTCCTTTGATGGACGAGGTAGAGTGTGATAATAGTCACACAGTTGGGCATGTTGCAGCAAAGTATCCAAGCAAAGTGTATAGATCTAGCCAAGGAGATAAACCATCAAGTATTATTGTGCTTTTAATGGTTTTTTTTTCTAAGTAAAAGTAATCTATTAATATGTACAAAAAGATACAAAGAGGAAAACGCCTCGACCAAGGTATCGTAGAGTATTAACAAAATCTGGACTACCCCAACATTGGGCAAACCAATCCAGTGAGAGCAGAAACCTCAAAAATGGTATCACTTCTCAAGTCCAGACCCCACAAAAGAAACAATAAGATGGTTCCTTGAAGATTAGTCCATATAGGAAACCAGAACCCAAGAAACACTAGAAGAAAACAAAAAGACCAGATAATGAACACCTGGGCAGCCATAGCCAGCCTCGAACTATCTTCAGGTAGCCCCTGCCTATTCTCCATACCTTGGTTTCTGCCCCTTGGTTTCCGCCAATGTGATATTGCGATGTGATCTGATTGCAATCGCATATCGCTATAAGTAAAGGCCTTGCCCTTTGGTCTCCCCATGCTGCGATCTGCTGTCGGGTCCACATCATTACATCGCACATATGAAGGCGTAAAGGCTCTGCTCCTTGGTTTCCATCGATGCGATATTGCGATGCGATTTGATCATAATCACATATCGCTATATGTAAAGGCCTTGCCCTTTTTTCTCCCCATTCCGAGATCCACCATCGGGTCCACATCATCGCATTGCACATATGAAGGTGTGAAGGTTGCGCCCATTGGTTTCCACCGATGTGATATTGCGATGCAATTGGATCACAATCGCATATCGCTATATGTTAAGGCCTTGCCCTTTGGTCTCCCCATTCTGTGATCCACCAATATTGTGATGTGATCTTATCGCAATCGCATATTGTTGTTAATGACCACCTACATTTGGGGTTGAGCTTCCTTGTGCACTAGGTCAGTGCAAATTTGTAGTTGATTGTGATCATCGATGATGTTGAGAGGGCCGTAATGTAGGATTTTTTCCTGATCAACTCCTATGTTTGCTAGGAGATCAACAATTTTGTTACTGTCCCTTTTAACATGCATAAAAGTTATTGCTATCATATTTCTTAGATCCATGTCTCTAAAGTTTCAAGCCTTGCCAATAATCTCCAGCTGTGGGCAACTCGTGAAGCTGCATTTCATTATTGGATTAGTGTGGCCATGTTGAGAAGGATTTGAGTGTCTCCTTCTATCAGCATTGGAATAAAAATTGTCTTGATCAGGTAGTTGCATACCTTGCCATAGTCCTTCCAGTTCCGCCAAGTTGTTCGTGTCCCAAGTAGGGGTTGGCCCTCATGATCCCTGAATATGCCTCCGAATCCTGCTTTGCCTGGGTTGCCCTTGCAAGCACCATCAAAATTAAGCTTGATCACTTTCTTTTGGGGGGTGAATCCAATGCGAGGGTAACCTAGTTGCATTATGAGGTCTATTAGAGTTCAATTGAGCTTGTGGGAGTTGTATATTCCAATTATCCCATATGTTTAGTTCTTGTGCCTATGTCATAAATTCCTCAATCGTCCATTGATGTAAAGCCAAAGTTTCTTTGATATTCTGACATAGGTTATTCCATATGATTTATATGGAGGTTATTTGATTTTTGAAAATTTGTTTATTTCTTTCCTTCCAGATTGTCCAAAGTAGGAGAGCTGGCAATATGGTCCACAACTTGTTGATAATTTTGCTATTGTATGGCTCTAGAGTCCAATTGCTAATGGTGCTTCTAATATCCCCAAGAATTCTGTAGGGTCTTTGGCATCTCAAAGTGAGCTTTTCCTAGAGCTGGTTGGCCATGTGGCAGGAATCCATGAGGTGCTGAATGGTTTCTTCATTGTTCTAACAATTGGGGTAGTAAGAAGGACGATGAAATCCTCATTTGATTAAGTTGTCCCATGTGAGAATTCTCCCATGATACAACAACCAGATGAAGGTGGAGACTTTGGGCCAGATCCCAGTTGTCCATATACAATTCTAGGTAGGATCAAATGGATCCTGAGAGTGAGACATTATCTGGTAAGCTTCTTTGGTAGTGTATGTTCCTCTCGATGTGTAACCCCATCTTAGAACATCGCTACCTGTATTAACTTTAATTTTCTTCTTGGTAAGCTCTTTGTGTATCTCCATGCTGTAAGCTTTCGCTTCTTGCTGTACTATTAGCTCCACCAGTTTCCATTGCTTGAATCCATGCATATTGCTAGGGTTCCAGTAATGTGCTACAGTGTTCTCTTGATTAGTGTCATTTCTATTATGATTTGTGCCTAGTATGAGTACTAAAATTTTGGGTCACTGTTGCTAGGAATCTGTCCAAAAATGTGTTGTTCTCACATTCCTTATCTCCCAGAAACTATGATGATGGATGATGTCTTTCAGTTGCTTAGCCGCGTTCCAAATTAAATATCCTTTGGGCATGGTAGTTATCCTTATTAGTTCTTCTTGTGGTCGGTTTTTGGCACACTTTGTTGTCCGTAATTGTGCCCATGGCTTCTGTGGAACAAAGACCCATTTCCACCATATTCTGGCTCCCATCAAGATGATGCTATGTTGTGGATTGCGCAAGCTGAGACCCCCCTGCTTTTTAGGATTGCAAACCTTTTCCCATTTGACCAAGGCCCATTTTCTGTTTTGTCCTGTAGAACCCCATAAGAAGTTGCATTGTAGATTCCTAATTATCTTTAGTACCCATTTCGGAGCAGCAAGTAAAAGAACAAATAGAGGGGCATGGATTGTAGAACTACTTTAATGAAGACTAATCTACTTGCCATGTTGAGAGTCCTATGAGTCCAAGACTAGAGCCGACTGTCCATTTTGTCGAAGAGTTGATGCCAAGAAACATGCTTTAAGGCAGAATCTATGAGTGGTGCTCCTAAATACTGAGAAGGAAGCTTGGCTTGAAGGAAGCCTATGATTCAAGCAATGATTCTTTGGGTGGTATTAGGGGTGTTGAAGAAAAAATTTGAGATTTGGTGGTATTGATGGTTGTGCTGGAAGCAGCTGAGAATGTGTCTAGAAGTACTTTGAAGGTTCTGGGTTCATTAAAAGAGAGGTGACCAAAGAGCATATTGTCATCAACTAATTGCTGATGTGTAATAGTGGTGGAGCCATGGATAGAGAGACCTCTAAGATCATGAGAATGAGCAGAGTGATTTATGAGACGGCCGAGACCCTCAGCCATAATGATGGAAAGAAATGGGGACAGAGGGTCCCCTTGATGAATTCCCCTTGATGGGTGATACGGTTTAGAGGGGATACCATTAACAAGGACAGAGCATAGCGGAGAGGAAACAAGGGTCATTATCCACCTTACCTAGGTTAGGCTGAATCCGAAGGCTGTTAGCACGCTCTTTATGTAAGTCCAGCTGAGCTTATCAAAGGCTTTAGAAAGGTCGATTTTCAGCAACATTCCCACCTGTTTTCTTTTTTTGAGAGAGTGGATGGTTTCATGAGTGAGAATAATGCCATCCAGAATTTGACCACCTTCGACATACCCAGATTGCTATAGGGAGATGAGAAGAGGGAGGAGCGATTTGAGGCGATTGGCTATGACTTTCGAGATAATATTATAGACAACATTGCAAAGGGCAGTAGGCTTGAACTTATCCGGAGTGCATGGTTGAGCAACTTTAGGAATAAGGGCGATGAAGGTTGCCTTGAGTGAAGGGAGTAACCAGTGCATGACTCTAGATTCTTCTACCACATTCCAAACATCTAATTTGATTAAATTCCCAAAGTGGTGGGTAAAATTTGGACGTGAAGCCATCAAGATCCGACACTTTCCCAACCTTCAGTTGTTTTGAAGCTTCTTCGACCTCCAAGATGGTGATTGGTCTTAACAGAAGTTGATTATGCTCCTCCGTGACGAGTTTAGGATGCTTGAGTATTTTATTGATTGCTTCCTTTCTATCTGTGTGCTGCTCATGATGAACAGTTTTGAAGTGATTTGTGAGCTCTTCCTCTATATCTTCCTGTTTCTCCACTTTGTCGCCCTGTGAATTTTGAATGTGAGAGATTGTGTTATGATTGTTCTTCGTATGGTTGTACAGTGAAAAAACTTGGTATTTTGTTCCCCTTCTTTCAACCATATGATTCTGAACTTCTGTCTCCATAGCATTTCCTCTTGTCTGCCTCTTTCATCTAGTTGTGTTATCAGTATTTTTTCTTATCTGGCATACTCCTCTATTCTTCCCTCTAGGATTATCTTTTTGTTGTAGCTCTGCCATGCTCTGCTCAAGTGCTTTCTTCTCCTAAAAAATGTTGCCAAAGATTGTAAAGTTCCAGATTTTGATTTGTTTTTTCATATGCTTCAATCTTTGTTGGAATTGGTACATGAGAGAGCCTCCATTGGGTATGAAACTTTCCCACGTTGTTTTGACAACTGTATTAAACCCAGGGTGGTTGAGCCAAAAAGCTTCAAACTTGAAGGGTCTTTTGCTTGCGTTTCCTGGATTTTTCCATTGCAAAGAGATGGGCCAATGATCCAATCCAGCTAGGGGTAGGATTGAAGCAGATATGTCACCACCAAGATGTGCAAAGTTGTCTAAGATTAGAAATCTTTCCAACCTAGATGCAATTTGCTGAGTACCAGATCTCTTGTTGTTGTAGGTAAAGATGCCATTGTCAAAAGGTAAATTTGTTAGTCTATTTTGTTGAATATAGACTTTGAAGTCATTGCTTTCTTTTTCTAGTTTTCTTCTACCCCCTAATTTTTCCTCTAGCCGTGTGATCATATTGAAGTTGCCACCTGTTAGGTAGAGTGGATGAGTTCTTGTAGCATTGAGAATTTCCAATGTTTCTAATAGCTTAAGTTTTTGGGTACTTTCCTGTGGAAAGTAAACATTGGTTAAATGCCGATGTATGTTGGTGAAAATCAGGTGGAACATTGCATGTATGAAGCGATGCAAGGCATAGAAGTTTGTTAAGGAGACCCGCTGAGTGTTCCAAGCTATGGCTAACCCTCCTGAGGCACCTGTTGCATCAACTGTAACTATTTGATATCCTGCCCAGGCTTTGGATATTATGGATTCTAAAGTACTAGAGCTACATTTTGTTTCTTGCATAAATATAATGTATGGTTGTTCTTTGTGAATCATGTTCTTCATCATTCTGTACTTCCCAAGACTGTAAAGTCCTCTTGCATTCCATAATATTAACTTCATGGTTGGCTGGTAGGTAGGGACCGATAATATTTGGTCAACTTAGAGCATCTACCTGATTCCACAAGCATTTCCCCAATTAAAATGGTGCGATGTAAGTCTGTCTTCCTGCCTCTTTTTTTCCCCTCTTTGACCATCCCATCAGTCTCCTTGGTGTATGCCCAGAGTGTTATGTTGATGCATTCGTGTGATCACTACTTCCAGATTCTCCAATTGTATTTATGGTATTGTGTCAAACTCCTTAATTTTACAACTTCCTCAAGACTGAAGTGTCTATTTTATCGAGATCAAAGCATTTTAGTTCTTCTTCCATTGAGCTTTGCTGATTGCCTTCATCCTGTTGAGTGAGAGACTGAATAGGTTTTTCCTGAGTATCATCAATTTCCATTATCTTTTCAAACCATAGTACTTTGTGTTGAACAAGGTTGGTGTTGTTTTGCAGATCTGAAGCAAGCTTTTCAGAGGAGATGATATTCGAAGGATGACTAGTTTTGGAGTGGGTAGGAATGGCGGATGTATGATTGTGTGGATTTTTGCTCGTCTTTGCTGGCTTGGGTATATTTGAATCAGGCTATTCCAGATTTGTCAAGATATCAAAGTTGTTGCTAGAGGATAGCAAACCAGAGGCTGGTACAACAGTTTTGGGCACTGAGGGGGGTTTTTTAGTATGCCTTTCCCGACCAGCTACCTTGGTGAATCCATCAGAATCATATTTGTTTCTAGTTTCTATGTTTCTAGGCAGCATGTTTAAGGGACAGTCATGAAACAGGTGACCGTGAGCATGGCATCTCCTGCAAAGGAAGGGTACATGTTCATAATCAAGGGGATGAATCCATTCAAATTCATCATGCAGTAGACTTACCGTGTCCGGTAGCGCATGGCCCAACTCCATGTAGACATAGATCTGTGCATATGAAGTGTATCTTCGAAGCTTGGTTTCCTCGATAGCCTGAATGAACTCGCCTAAGCCATTGTCGATGGATTTTAGAGAATCTTCTTCCCAGTATTCTAGTGGAAGCGAGTACATGCAGATCTAGACTGGCACCCAACTGATGTCTTCTTTGTCAGGGTTAAATCTTTCTACCTAGTCTCGTAGATAAAGGCTTGCTGCGTTGAAGAAGTAGGGTACTCCATCCAGTACCTCGTTTCTATATTCAAGGCAATTGAAAGTGGCTTTGAAGAAGCCTTTAGGGCCCAACTATAGAATTACATGACCTTTGGGCTTCCACTTCGAAATTATCTAGCCTTGTAGGGCTTTTTCAGTTGGCCAAAAACCTATAAATTTGCCGATCAGTGCATGATCTTTCATATATTGTATTTGCGGATTGATTCTATGGCTAGGAATATCAATCTTGGGCCTTTCCATAGTAATGTATTTGTATGTTGGCAATGAGGCTTTCTTCGTTTGACCTGATGTTGCTTGTCTGTCCTTTGTCTCTTGTACCAGATTTTCTTGTTCATTCTTCTACATCTGTTGTGTAGGATGTGCCTCAGACTTCTCTGGATTCTCTGTTCTGCCCTCTGTTGGGCTTTCCATAGTGTTATTTTTGGGGGGAGGCATTGATGCCTCCCCCATTGGACTGTTCATTAATATTTGCACTCACAACTATAGTGCCAGTACTGAAAATGTTTTTGTCATTGCAGTGCCTCGTCTCTCCCATTCATTGTGCTTTTAATGGTTATTGTTACTCATGCAACCTATTTGTCCATGAGGAAGTTGATTAGATATCTAGCCCTTGGAGGAGAGGTACTTCTTATATGAGGCATAGATCTAGCATGGGCAATAAACGTTTTAATCCTCTTGCTTCATATATTGGCCATGTGGAGTGTTACACATATCATAATATTGGCCATATGGAGAGAGACTCCATGCTGCTTAGTTCTTCAAGGAAAATTTGGCAAAAGAAAAACCAAATTCATAATGGTCCTAGAAGAAAACCTCAAAGGAATTAAAAGAATAAGCCAAAGTTCATGTGGATAAAGAATGAGCAAGAAAATGTGAAGTGGAGATATTAGATCCATATGCAATACACAATTACATCATCCATATTTGTACTAGCCGACCTAGTTTATGAAAGGTGCATAGCCTGAAGAGGACCAAGTGACAACAATATGGTAGCATGGTGAGGTGATGAAGATTAGTAGCAGTACCATCATTATGTGATAAAGAGCCTAGAAGCACAATTAGGTCCTCAGTATAAACATGGAGTAAATAAGATCCATGAGCTTAAGGGGAGTTATGCAAGCAGTTTGAACTAAGTAAAAATTTAAAATTAAATATTTTATATGAGATTCTTATGAAGGAAAAATGTGTATGTACGCCTTTTTATCATTATGTAGTTGCATATGAACCCTTGAGGTGAAAAGTTTAAAGGTTGCATCTTACTTCTATTTTGGTGCATGATGTATGTGTTATGATCAACCACACATAGAAGATAGACTATTGTTTTAGCCATATATATTTATGTTCTTGGTTCATACTAAATTTTTTGGTTGAAAATTTTGTACAAACCATGCATAGAGGAGATTCATTGATGTAATGACCATGTAGATCAATCTTATGTGAAATTGAGCAGCCATGTAACATTCATGTATTTATCATTGAGCTATTTGTTGTATGGTCATTGTGTCATGCATAAATTGTAGAGAAGTCATATATGATTGAAGAGTCTTTTGGTATGCATAATAGTGGACATATATTATTTCCATGTATCCACTTATTTGTGAAATACAAACATTTTAATCATCGATATCTTCGTCATTTGTTGAGTGGTCTATGAATAGGAGAGAGTTATGAGTCTTCGTCATGCACTCAAGAGTTTTGAGCATGATATAACAACCATGTGTTTCACATTGTACATCATTTTTTTAAACATGTTTTCTCATGCAGAGTCCTGTAACTTGTTGTCTCATCATTCAATTGTTGGCATATTGGTCCTAGATTCAAGGAAGATATTCATAAGTCATGTTGATAATGTGTTGATGTGATTTATGTTTGAGATATGAGAGCTAATACATGTTTGGGATGATGGATGTCATGTGTGTCAGCCATGTACAAGCCTTTGGTGTCATAGTAGTGTTAAAGACATTTTTGGGAAATTCAACCCCAATCATAAATGTCCATAAACTGAGGGCTCCTAAGTCACTAAAAGTGTTGCTTCACTGCCTAAAGGAACAAGGTCAACTAATTACATCATCTCCCAGAAGTTCTCCACTGAAAACTACTCATAAATGGTCAAAACGCTACCATACTGAAAGCTCAATGCAGGGGGTGTGATGCATATCACCTTCCTAGTCTACAAGGTGCGATTCATACTAATTTTCTCCTCTGTAGGGTGCGATGGTCAGGAATGGAAAAATGGCAGGGACAAAAATGCGAGGTGGAAGACCATGGAATCTTCCAAAAGCTTCCCCTCTGACACTTGCCTCTCCATTTTCGACCAGGGATGAGTAAGAGATCATCATTATTCAAGTGGAAGCAAGAACTATCAGAGAGAAGATAGTAATCAAGATCCCAGAAGATGACTCACCTCTCTATAATCATCTATATATGGATCCCTCATCACAGAGATCCAGGAGGCTGGAATTTTGTATCTTATAGAGAAGTGTTATTTTTCTGGTGTACATTTATAGTGTTGGGTTATCTAATCTTTTCTTGAGGTGAAGAAGGGCTTCTTCACTGGAGGATGATGCTGGGACAGAGCACATGGTTGTAATCCTCTTGCTACTTTTCATCTTAATAAAGCTATTCTTGTTTCCTTCCATATTCTTGTGTACCTTTTTATTATGCATGTATATGGTTAATACACATCTGATCCTGTATTATATATGAATTTAGATCCTTGTTTCTTGGATAGTAGTATGTTGCTATGATTCCACAGGTTCTTTTGAAGCTCTATCAAGAAGGAGAGGAAATCAAACGCAAGACTCAGGTTGGTCTTCTTGGTTCTCCTCTCATCTATTTTCATAAAAGGAAACAACAGTAGAATTTGATTGTTTGTTTCTAAGATAGCCACCCATCTTAGTGGGAATAGCAGCATCGGAGTGGACACTATTACCAGATAACAAAATGGCGACTCTACTGGGGAGCGACTAGATTACTTGTTAGTCTATCTATCCTTGTTTCTTTTATAAACTTACAGACGGAGCCTGAAGTCAAGCCAGCTAGCCTTCGAACTGCATTTGTTATACAAATGCAAAGTAGATCAATGCTACTTTAGTCTATATCCATGTTTTGTTTATGAATTAAACAATAGATCTGCAAGCAATCTAATTACCCTAAGTGGTGGCTCTACTAACCTCATAGATCACCCCTGTGTTTTACATACACTGATCTTTACTTATTCGGCCTAAACACTTGAACTAGATTGCAAACTGTGAGTGAAATCATGTTTGAAGTCTTGCACTATTACCACCGCACCCTGCCTTCAAGGCAGTCCGCATGCATCGCACTTCCCGAGTGCAGTAGGTGTGCTGCATACTAATTTCACTGTGTAACAGGTGCGATGGTCAGGGAGGGTTAACTTTACCCTCAGACTGTGGATTTTTCTCACTGTTTTTAGTCTTATTCAAGAGTTTTTGCTATTTGTAGTTAGTGTACTTCTGTGAAAACCCCCTTCTCTTGCATTATTCCACCTCCTTAGTGCAAAGAACTATAAATGTTTTTATGCATTGTGCATCGTTTTTAGTTCTCTTTTGCAAAAAAGTAGCATAGTCGAACTTTTGTAACTAAAAATTGAATTATTATATAAACTTTTATTAATAATACCTCAAAAATATTTAAAATATCCATTTATCTAAGGCTATTATTTTATAATAGGAATAACTTAATTTTTATGGTCATTTTCACGATATCCAAGATTTTATTTATGCATTTTAAATTTTTGTTTTAATATTAATATTAATAATGATCTTTTGGATGTGAATAATATTTCTTTAGTATTTGTATTTTGATATTAATATTGATAAGAATATTTTCAATACCAATATTATTTATTTAATATTTGTGTTCTGATCGATAATCATATTTTGGATGTCAATAATATTTTTTCAATATTTGAGTTTTGATATTTACAGTGTGATGAGCACTAATATTGCAGCAAGAATGTTGCAACTCCTAGGCTACCAACTTTACTTTATCAACCTCGGGTTGGTACAAACTTGGAAGTGATAGTACTATATACATAAGTAAAAGTGATGGTTCTGCATTTTGTCACTATTCAGCTCGTGAGAGACTAGTAGGGTTTTCAAGTCAGGCTTCTATGGATTCATAAGAAGCTTGGTTCCTTGATGAAAGAAATAGAAATATACTCTAAGAGAGAGCTGATCTACTGCAACAATGAAAATTATTGAAATTCAATGCTAAGGCACACCATTTTCTAATTAACTGCTAAGAGCTAGGCTTTGCAATAATGCTAAATGAACATGAACAAAATGATATTGTCCTAAGCATGGATGTTAAAAACATCCTACATCACTGCTATGCATGTAAAGGACTGAAATAAATTTGTTTTGTCTTTTTATGCTTTTCATCGAGAATTAATTGTGCAAGCTAATCTGTTTTGGCTATGTGGCAGGTGGCTTAGGGATGCTGGTGGATGGCTAGAAGGTTCAGAAGATGGCTGGGAGGTTTGGGAGGCTCTTGGGTGACCTTGGCAGGGCTCCTAGAGGTTTTCCCTCAATTCAACTTCAAAATAGTCCACTACAGGAAAGCCTACATGATATACTAGAAACCTACACAATTCCCTGTATTTCTAGAGGATACAACCGAGAGAAAAACGTTGGGTGTTGGAGGTGATGGAAGGCTTAGGGAAGGTGTTTGATGGGTGGAATGGAGTGAGAAGAGGCCTAGGATCACTCAGAACCCAAAACCATGTTTAGGAGATGGTTGGATCCACTCAAAATGGTTGGGGGAATTTTTATGTAAAATGATGAAAATGGTGAAGGTCTTGATGAAAACAAGGACTGCCTATGGGTGGATGAAGTTGGAAGGTGGTTGCTTACTATGAGATCTCTTTCTAATTCTGAAGCATCTGCTCTGCATCAAACATGTGTAATTTCCAAAAAGTCATATAAACAAGAAGAATTCTCATGACCTAGAAAAGGAGAACTTAATCAACTAACTGTCTACATTATGCATGAGGAAATTGCTGAATAAAGCGGAGTCATGGATGAGATTCACTGCAAGAATGAAGATAGAAGAGATGGAAATGAAATCCTACTTTGCAAAACTGATCAAATGCTAGTTTAAGGACAACAAACTATAAATCTTATGAAAGAAATTTGTCTTTTTGGGGCTGCATAAGGATTTTTTCTTCAAATCATGATCTCAGAAGGAAGAAGTGATGCCAAGACACCTACTGACAACTTTGTGGTGCTTCTTTTATCCCCTCCAACCTTCTACTAAAGTAAGGCACAAATGGAAGGAAACTAATAAACAATTTATCAAATCTACATTACTTGCACTAAAATCCTTCTAAAAATAGTTTAACCATGAATCTATGAAACTAAGCTAAGCATAAGGATATAAGAAGAGAAGCCTTTTCTGCTAGGGTTGGGCCCTAACCCAGTAGCTTCAGCCCTCTGAGTTAACTTAGTACTGGATCAAGAAAAAGCTCATTTTTATTACCAAAACATAAAATTACATCAATGTCTTCCACAAGTCTGGAGCTCGAAAATAACTAGTGTTTTTGCGATAAAAATTCAAATCCTAATGAGGCTCTAGGACTCTCTACTTATAAAACTGAAGTCCCCAATGAATTCCTTAAATTTAGGGAGGCTCGGCTCCCAAACACGAGATGAACTAACTCTTTGTCTATCACATGCTTGGCTTCCTTCTAATCTTCATGACATGGTTTCTTGCACTTCGAGCTGGTGTGATTAATGGAGGAATATTTGAGTGGAGGAGGAGTAAATGAGATTTACCTCCTACAATCTCTCTCCCTTGTCCCCTTCGAGTTTCAAACATTTGTCTTACCAAAATTCCTTGATTTTTTCTTCCAAACCTACATTCAATGCATATTAGTCCACTAGGCATAATATCTCACTTTAACTCATCTCATTAAACAAATATAATCAAAACATGTAATAAGTTGTGAGAAGAGTTAGTTAGACTAGGCTAGGAGGTGGATTAAGGCCCATATAACTACCCAATGATAAGGCTCAACATCACCCCCCTACTGAAAGTGTTGCTCATCCTATGAGAAACTCAATGAATATCCATGTCTTTCATATCTCTAGTGGCCTCTCTGACATCCCATGATCCGGATTTAAATAGGAACGCAATAAAATACATAGATAACCATATACACAAAGATGCGGTGGAGATAATGCTTCATTTCATTAATGAAAAATACTGAAATATGCTTACAACTAGAATTGGAAATAAACCAGCTAGGGCGATGGTAGCTTATCTCTGAGAAGAGATGTGTGGCTACATCCCTCTGAACTGTTCCGAAATGTGTTACAATGAGGCTCGAAGGCCTATTTATCGTTGAGAAACAATGGAAAACCCTTCACATTCCAAAACCTACCCCTAGAAGATGAAACGCCAAATTGTGGGCCCCGTTTTGGGTAAATTGGTACATCAATTTCCCGGGGTC